>ML664180.1:5964435-6187161 GCA_007570785.1 Antilocapra americana | reverse complement strand
CACACACACACAACACACACACACACACACACACACACACACACACTAGCTTACCCTCCCTAGAGTCACATGAGAGATTTTAATGCCAAACTACTGGTTGAGTGCCACACACACACAACACACACACACACGCTACTGGTTGAGTGCCACACACACACAACACACACACAACACACACACACACACACAAGCTTACCCTCCCAAGAGTCACATGAGAGATTTTAATTCCAAACTACTGGTTGAATGCCACACACACACAACACACACACACACACTAGCTACTGGTTGAGTGCCACACACACACACACACACACACACACACACTAGCTTACCCTCCCAAGAGTCACATGAGAGATTTTAATGCCAAACTACTGGTTGAGTGACACACACACACACACACAGACACACACACACACACAGACACACAGACACACACACACACACACTAGCTTACCCTCCCAAGAGTCACATGAGAGATTTTAATGCCAAACTACTGGTTGAGTGCCAGGAAGAATTTCTTGGGTGGACATAATGCTTAATTTATATTCAGGGGATTTCCACTGGTAAATCACAGAGCTTATAAAATTTGAAAAGAGGAGGAGGGGTTGGAGAAGGAAAAAAAAAAAAGAAGGACCCAGGGATGTGGTTGACAATGTTCCTTTTAATTTAAAGCCACCTGAAGGTTTCAGTTGAATAATAAATTCCCATATGGTTTCCGTTCTTTCAATGTTAGGACCTTAGAAATGCAATCTACTTTTAGCCTTGGCTTCTGCTTGCCTCTTTGTCAGGCTGAGAACGCTTCCCGTCTGTCTGCTGGTAGGAAGTATGAGCCAAGCCCACTTCTTCTGGGGATAGTTCCCAGGCTGGACTTTCTGCTGGGCAGGTTGGCTTTTCTGACCTGGAAGACCCACTCCTCTGGGATGCTCTTAACTCTTCTTGGAGGGGCAGGGACAGCCAGGGTGACCACTCAGGATGACTTCAGGCTTCATTAGTGAGAAAGTGTCCTTATAGCCTCCTTTCTCAGCCTCCTCGTGTTCTTCCCAACCATGCGGTTCTCTTTACAATAAACTTGTCCCCTGAAGGAATATCCCATCCTGCATTTGGGTTTTTTTTTTTCTTTTTTGTAATCATCAGACTCTTTAGAAGGGCAAACACTCAATAAACCCTGAAAAACATGAATATAGAGTTACTTTCAATTACTTGTACTTTCATTACTAAAAGTTTCCTCTTTTCCTGATCCTGTGTAAGTTTACTTTCCTCATGTGTTAATGAAGTCATGGCATAGCCAGGAAGTTCATGGAGAAAACTTTTGAGAAACAGTTTTTGCAGTATGATGATTGCTCCAATCCCTCTTTTCTCTTAGTTTTCTTTTCAGTGTAATAATGTAAAAGCTACTTCACTTGAATTCTTAATGAAAAATCATCCAGTTTTCTTTTGAGAGAAACTTAGTGGAAGATACACACACACACATTTATATTTAAACTTGGATCTGAAGTTTCTCAATTTTTATAATGGGTTGAGTTAAACTACCTACAGACTAGAAATCCACCATAACCATGTACTCTTGGTTGTATAAACTGTTCTGGCCTAATTTGTGAACTTGTACACAAATGTCATTAAAATGACGTGCAATAATCTTGCTTTGGCTCAAAACAAAAAAGCAATGTAGAAACCAGAAGGTAGAATTTTGGCCCTGCTTCACTGTGCTAGTGTCACTATAAACACCGGTGACTGGTTATCCACCTGAAAATTAGTTTATTGGTGCTACCCTTTCCAGCCTTCATGGAGCTGGAAAATGATTTCTTCACACCAGGTCAATCAAGATGATGTGTATAAGGTGGCCTGAGGCTCTGCAGAGAAGGCCTACTCATGTATAGGTAGATGGAAGTAGAGGAAGACTGTTGAGTATTGAGGAACAAAAACACTTGCAAGGAAATGGGGTGACCAGCTCTTTCAGCTGACCAGACAGTAGTAAGTGGAAACTGTTCAGTTTCCAGCAAAGCCAGCATTTTGAAAGGGACCCTCTGGCAGAGTCCCCTCAGTAGTTTCCTATTAATCTGAAATGAGAACGTACATCTTGAGTACAGAGGTACTCTCAAGACGAGCTCGTGTCAAAATGGGCCTTCATGATCCTCAGAAATCACTTGTAGGATATACTATTAGGATGAAAATGATATTATCTGGCTTGCAAATCAAATGCCACAGTTTGTCTCCTGCACAGTGCATCCTCAAGTGATATTTCATGTGTTTCTGAAAATGGCTCCTAGAAACTAAGCTCACATACTGCACGTTTTTTCCTTTGATTTTTAATTATCAGTTGCTAATATCATGATTTGAGTCAAATATAAAACAAGGAAGGAAATCGAGCATAATCCCAACACCAGGTTCATTCGACAAATGCTTCTGTGTCATAATTTTCCTCAATACAAATTTTTTAATGTGTGTATCACTTAAAAACAAGACAGCCTCAACTTCTGGTTTATTTGGAACACTTTATAGCATATTTAAAAATCTACTTGATGAGGTGAAGATATAGGCACCTTATCCTTTATCGTAGCTCTGTATTCTTCTTTCCAACATGTATAAATTGTATGTGTATTTTCACATTGCTAAAGTTAACAGTTCTGTAACTTTTACAAAGTCACTCATGTTACTACATATTCAGTTTGATACTACAGAATTGAAAACCAATCATCAGAATTTATATGTACCTATCAAATGTCTACTATAGATCAAGTAAGATGCTCTGATTACATTCTTTTCCAATTTCATCACCCCTGTGCCTGTCTATGAAAGGGGTCAAATGAAGACTCCTTATTTAATTGTATTAGTTAATTGAAACCATAGAAAATTATTTGCTTCAAATGTGACCTCTAACCTTATTCTACAATTTGTTAACCCTAAAGTGTTTGATTTCTGTATTTTCTGGGAGAAGAAATACATGCCTTTAAAAAAAATGGATATTTTCCTAGATTCAGTATTGCTTTCTTCATTAAACTTTTGGGATCTCTTTTAAGTTTAATTTCCAGATTCTATAGTTGTATTCAGGTCTTAGGAATTCCGAGTGGAACTTGAGTTATTCTGGAAACAGCGTCTCCCATTGGCCCTGGGGCATTTTCTCTTGTTATTTTAAGGTATTCTCCTCAGGGTTTCTCTGCTGTTTCTTAATGGAATTCCTGTCAGTCAGATGTTGGATCCCCTTACCTGATCCTCTGTGTATATGCATGCTCATTTGTGTCCGACTCTTTGTCACCCCATGAACTGTAGCCCATCAGGCTCCTCTGTCCATGGGATTTTCCAGGCAAGAATACTGGAGTGAACTGCCATTTCCTTCTCCAGGGGATTTTCCTGACCCAGGGATCAAACCCTCACTCATCTCTTGTGTCTCCTTCATTGGCAGGCAGATTCTTGACCACTAGCGCCACCTGGGAAACCTACTTTAGTCCTCTGCATGTTATCTTTCCTTCACATTTTCCTTCTTTCTGTCTTTGTCCTTATGTTGTGGGAGATATTGACTCTGTTTCCTAACCTTTTCCTTGGTGGGTTTTGGCCATTATATTTTTCATTTCTTGTTTTTATTTTTGTGGCATGTATTTTGAAATTTGTTAGAACAGTGGTAGAAAGCACCAGCAATTCTGCCAGGAATTCATCTATTTTTAAGATCTACATTATAAAGTCAGAATCCCCTATGGGTATTTGAAGAGACATATAGAATTACCCTTCAGTTTCATAATCTGACCACTTAGAAAAAAATAATAAGTTGCTCATCGGCCGTCTGATTTGACTTTTGCATTATTAGCAAAGCATACTGAACAGCAGCAATATATAGAATGAGGGATTAAAAAAGCACACAGTTGCTACCCTCAAAGAATTTATGATCCAGCTGAAAGAAGAGACAAAAACCCAAAGTATTTGAAGAATAAAACACACACACACACTGAATTACGCAGTATGGAGTTTCAAACCAGAAAAGTTTGTTTTTTAAATGAGGATGAACAGAGTTTTTTACACAAAGGCTTTTTCTGTGTTCTGGATTTTTTTTTCATTTATTGAGAGATACAGAAAGTGAAATTGTTGGAGACTACTGCTTTTGTTACGTATGTTCATATTCCTTTCATAGGGCCATTTATCATCTATCACAGATGAAATTTATCAAAATCTAACAAAGGGTGTTGTAATTTTTTAAAAAACTGAGTAACTTATTATGCATGAAAAATGGCATTTTATTATTTAAGTGAATATTTAATTGCTGTTATGCTACTTTTTATAATCAAACTATAATTTATAATTAAATTTATGACATGCATAAATCATAATATTCTTATATGCAAAAGATATTTACTTTTTCTTCTCCTATCTTATTTTCTCTCTCCTACTTTAGTCTTACCTACAATGTTGATTTAAGAATATACTTGGTCCAACTTGTGTTTGAAAATTTTCTATATGTTTTTTCTCCAGGTTTTTTAAGTTTTGAAATTTGACTATCTGTATATTTTGGCTCAAGTAAACTCAGGAAATACTGTACCAGTTGGAATTAGGCAGTGTTTGTCAGTTTCCTCACAATGAAACATTTTACTTATTGGGTATACTGATTCTGAAACTATCAATGCTTATAATATTTAGAGTAAAGCTAATTGAATAGGATGTGCAGGTTCGATCCCCATATGCTACATTTATGATAGGAAACGAGGCTGCACCTACAGATCTAAGATACTTACTCTGTTGATAAGTATTGCTGGTTGCTTATTATGCTTTAATACTTACCTTGTTATCATACCAAGTTTCACATTTAATTGATAAAATAGCTTTCTTTCTTTAACCCAGGGAAATTGCCTTCAGCTTATAGGTAATTAACATATAAACACTGGTGATGGTCAGAGCCCAAGATGAAGGTACATAGTCTTGGGTATAATACTGTCAGATATTTGAGCATCATCTGGTAGAAGGACATGTGATACAGGCAGTAAAAATCATGGAGACAAGTTTAATTCAGTTCAACTTTTTAAAGAAAGAATTATCCAGGTACCCTACAAAATGAGAAGTCTCTATTAATATCTTTGTATTTCTATGATTAAGGCAATCAGTAGGACCTCTAAATTTTGTGTAAACATGTTCCTTTACTGCATGTCACTTTATGTCACAGTATTTGTAGGACGATGTTGAAAATTACATGATTGCTTTTTTTCCTGATTAATGGTAATAAACGACAGTGATTTATTGCTTGGTTTTTCAAGTGGGCTTAAATGATAATAAGGAAGTATTCAACAGAAAAGTGGACCTCTCTGTTCTCCCAGAAGCATATGTCTAAATATTAGCCCTGGGAAGTGAAGACGGGGGAGGAAGCTGGTTGAAGGATTGTCCTGGGAACATTCCGCACAGGCACAACTGAATGGAAGGCTCATTTCATGCCTGGCTGTCTGTCTACTATGTCAGCAGCACTGGTATCTGGATCTTGATCAGGTTACTGCTGTTGATGTCTACTCTTTCATTTACCTTGGTTGCCATTTAATAAGAAAAAAAAAAAGACAAATGGCAAAGGCGAGGGTAGGAGCGCAGCTGCCGATGGATGCCTCTTTATTAGGGTGTGTCTGTCACATCACCTTGTGATGAGACAAAGCCTTTTAATTTTACCAAACCAGATTCCCAATTCTTGCTTTTTTATTTTTTCCAACTTTTTGTAGGAGTGTCTTTTACTTTCATGGCTGCAGTCACTATCCGCAGCACACAATTGAAATACGTACATGTTTTCTTACCTGTAGCTGATCCCCCATGACACGTGTATCTGGAATCTGCATAAAGATCAAAGTTTATATAGGCTGCAGAAACACCTGAATGGTGAAACTGTCTTTTTGCCACTTAATTTTTTTTAATTGAAGGATAATTGCTTTGCAGAATTTTGTGGTTTTGTCATACATCAACGAGAATCAGCCATAAGTACACCCATGTCCCGTCTCTCCCAAAACTCCCTCCTGCCTCCCACCCTTCAGCTTGTCACAGAGCCCCTGTTTGAGTTCCCTAAGTCATACCACTGATTCCCATTGTCTATCGTTTTACATATGGTATTGGTAAAATTGTTTTTAATGGCCATATGAGAACATAGAATTTGGGGAAACAGCAGAAAGCCTGCAAATATTAATATAAACGTGCATCATTGTTTGGCTGAAACTGAGACAGTGAGAAACTTATAACAGCAAGGTGAGCTGCCCCTGTGGCTCTGAGCACTGGGGAAAGCAGCTTCCTTCCTGTCTTTGCCAGAGGCCGCCATCTTGGCTTTATCACCTTGAGGGCTCCCAAGGCATCACGGGAGTGGGAATGCCCTGTGGTGTGCCCCGGGGTTGTCACAGAGAGGTGGCCATAGAATCTGATGGATGGTATGGGCTAGGGAAATTTGAGTTTATCAGTTTCTGTAACCACATCTTACCCTACAGGGGGTAAGGCCTGGGTATCTTTGAAGTATACACATAGACAGTTCTGTCTTGCTCAGTTAGTTATTTTCAGGCACAGCCAGGCAATTGAAATAGGAACTGTGAGTTATAAAAAGAGCCATTCCTTTTCCCAGGATTTGTGGATACAGTTTTAGTCATTAAATTTGACCTTGAGCCAAGTAATTTCAGTTTCTTGAAGGAAAGAATTTGGCAGATATTGAAATGGATGAGGCCACCTGTTTTTTGTTGGGTTTTTTTTTTTTTTGGAGAGGGAGGAGTTCTTGAAATAGAACATTTCTGAATTCAGTGAAAAGGGGAAAAAAACCACCCAGTATTTATATTCTCATCATGTAATAGCAGCAATAACTGACTCTTAGATAGCACCTCCTCAGGCCAGGTGCAGTTTTAAAGTGCTTTCTGTCAAACTCATTCTCAGAACAACTGTGTGGGGTAGGTGTTGCTCTTTTCCCTGCCATAGAGTGGGTGGAGGGTAACTGATTCCATAAGGTTTCATAACTTGCCCAAGATCACACAGCTTATAGCTGGTGGAGCCCGGCTCTGAGCCCACACAGCTTCCCAGTTCCTGTTCTCAGTCACCACATGGAACAAATAACACGCATGACGCATGGATCCCCTGAAAGGTACTTTACAAATCAACTCATGAGTTTGAAGAATAAGGCAGTCCTCCAAGGAAGCCTCATGAAAATGACATATATTGGGGCGTTCCTAGCCTAGTAATGTATAAGTATAGATTTTAAAAAATAATCTTTGTTTATTTATTGCTCTGCTGGGTCTCCGTTCCTGTGTGGGCTTTCTCTTGTTGGGGCAGGCTGGGGCTGCTCTCTAGTCTTGCTGCGGTAGCTTCTCTTGTTGTGGAGGGTGGGCTCTCAGATGGTCCGGCTTTAGTAGTTGTGGCTCCCTGGCTCTGGAGCACAGGCTCAGTGGTCGTGGCGTGTGGGCGTAGCTGCTCTGTGGCATGTGGGGTGTTCCTGGACCAAGGATTGAACCTATGTACCCTGCATTGGCAGGCGTATTCTTTACCACTGAGCCACCAGAGAAGCCCTATGCTGTGTGCTGTGCTTAGTCGCTCAGTCGTGTCCGGATCTTTGCAACCCCAAGGACTGTAGCCTACCAGGCTTCTCTGTCCGTGAGGATTCCCCAGGCAAGAATGCTGGAATGGGTTGCTATGCCCTGTCCAGGGGATCTTCCCAACCCAGGGATAGAACCCAGGTCTCCTGCATTGCATATGGATTCTTTGCCATCTGAGCCACCAGGGAACCCCGAGAAGCGCCTAGATTTTTTTTTTTTTAATTTTCTTTACTTTATTGTGTTGGTTTTGCCATACAATGACATGAATCCGCCATGGGTATACATATGCTCCCCCTCCAGAACCCCCCTCCCTCCTCCCTCCCGATTCCCTCCCCCTGGGTCATCTCGGTGCACCAGCCCCGAGCATCAACCCTGGGCTGGCGATTGACTTCACATATGATAATTAACATGTTTCAATGCCATTCTCCCATATCATCCCACACTTGCCCTCTTCCACAGAGTCCACGAGACTGTTCTATACATCTGCGTTTCTTTTGCTGTCTCGCATGCAGGGTTCTCGTTACCATCTTTCTAAGTTCCATATATATGCGCCTAGATTTTTTGAAATCTCAGACTTGGCTAAAATAGAGGTCATCTATAGAAAAGAGGCTTTGAGCTGCTCAAGAAATATGTACTAAGCTAATAAAAAGGTAGAATGTTAACACGGCAAGCTAGTTGGTCTAGTGTCAAATTCCTAGGTAAAATTTGATCTTGACCTAAGTCTTGCTTTTAGCTTTTAAAGCCATTCTTACACTTCCCCTGGACACACCCATGTGATAGATGAGAAATCCAGGCGGGAAGCCTTGCAGAAACCATCTAGGCTGTTCTTTCTTTGTTCCTGTGCTCGCTCGCTGAACCTCACGTACATTTTTGCAGTCCTAGTATTGATCCTGCCTTGACCCTCTTCTGGCTTCATTTTTTACAATTTGTCTTTCCAGTGTCTGAAACTCAGTTTTCCCTAAATAATTCCCTGCTTTGGTCAGCCCTCAGACCCTCACAATCACTTGCTATCTGGATGGGAATCTATGAAAACCAGCCCCTTCCCCATCTGCCTTCTTGGATAAATTTTTGAAACCAAGTGTGCTGGTGCAGGGACTTACTCAGAATTCCTTTTTCTTAGAGAGCTCTCTGGAGGTTTATATGGGTTAATGGATCCCCACCCACTTGACATTTTGCCCATTACATTATATGTTTCTTCCAAGGAACAAAAATATAACTCTCCCTTTCTGACAGCATGGGAGACACTCTCTTGCTGTTGCTCTCCAGGAAAAATCTCATAATCTAACTAGACAAACCCTTGCTGAAAAATTAGACCAAATGGCAATTGTAAACTCCAAGGAAAGCATTTTTCTTCTGTGAAGTATTCCCTAGCTGGAAGTGTTAGAAACTTTACATATAGGGATACCGGTTAAGTTCATGGAAAAAATGAAAGGCTATGAACAGCTGGATATACTGTCAAAAATGAACCCTGTCAACCTAATTTTTTCCCTAGCTCTGTGCTGAAACTCGCAGCCTTCTTAATTCACTTTTATGAGATGAATGAGAAAACTGAATGGCTGAAATTTGGTTGCTAAAAGAAACACTGGGAAGCTAGCTAGCTCCTTTTTGTTTATTTGGTAGGTTTCAATGAATAAAATACCATATGATTACCAAACGGAGAAGGGGATGGGGAGAGATAAATCAGGAGTCTGGGATTAATAGATATGAACTACTATATAAAAAAAATAACAAGGTCCCACTGTAGAGCACAGGAAACTATATTCAATATCTTGTAACAAGCTATAATAGAAAAGAATCTGAAAAGTAATATATATATATATATATATATTTATAATGTATAACTGAATCCCTTTGCTGCATACCTGACACTAACTCAACTTTGTAAATCAGCTCTACTTCAATAAGAAAAGAGGGGTGTGGATAAATTGCAAATTTTATAAGTGGAATACTTACTGCCCTTAAAAAAGAATGAACTACTGACTCATGCAACTGGATAGATGAATTCTAAAAACCTTTATTCTGAGTGAAAAACCTTACAGAAGAGGGTGCCTACTTTGTGGTTCCATTTATATGAAATCCCTGATAACTCAGTTGGTAAAGAATCCTGCTGCAATGCAGGAGACCTCTGTTAGATTCCTGGGTCAGGAAGATCTGCTGGTAAGGAGTAGGCTACCCACTCCAGTATTCTTGGGCTTTCCTGGTGGCTCAACTGGTAAAGAATCTGCCTGCAATGTGGGAGAGCTGGGTTTGATCCCTGGCATGGGAAGATGCCTTAGAGAAGGGAGAGGCTACCCATTCCAGTATTCTGGCCGGAGAATTTCATGGACTCCAGTCCGTGGGGTCGTAAAGAGTCAGACATGACTGAGAAACTTTCACACAATAAATAAACAACTAATTTATGATGAACATGATCAGAATAGGAGGATAAGAGCAGGGACTAATCAGGAATAGGTATGAGAGAAATCTGTAGGTTGATGGCATGTTCTTGACCACGATGGAAGTCTGTGTGTTTGTCAAGGCTTATTGGATGGTATATTTAAGTTTGTGTAGCTCATGATATGATTTAAAACATAAAGATTTTGAACTCTATCTCATGTATGCTGAAGTGTTTAGGGGTAAAATGTATTGACATTTGCAACTAACTTTGAAGTGGATTTAAAAAACTGATTAAAAGATAAAGGGATGGAAATCTAGCTCTCAAATCTAGGTGGAGTGGAAATGGGTTTGATTGCATCATTTTGTCAACTTTTCTGCACATATGAAAGTTTTCATAATACAGGATTAGGGGAGAAGGCAGTTTTTCTGTTCTAGCTTCCAAGGGTAGGAAAGATCTTGTTTTACAGGCGAAGGTACTGAAATCTGATTCCCTAAAATCCAAAGTTTTCAGCAACGAAGTCAGTATTAAGTCACAGGGGGCTCTGATCCTACCACCTGTCTTCTTGTGTTCAGGCATGACTGACCAAGTCCAAACACCCAGAGCCCGTCAGATAAAATGGGAAGCAGGCAGGAAACCTGCTTTGCTTTGAAATCCTGTGGCCACTCCCTAATCTCAGAGTCAACTGACCTTTTTTCCAAACTAAAAGTTTTGGTTTTTTTGAGCTTTTAATTTTGCATTGGCGTATAGCCGATTAACAATGTATGAGAGTTTCAGATGAACAGTGAAGGGACTGAGCCATACATACACATGTAGCCATTCTCCCCTCAATGCTGCTCCCTTCCAGGCTGCTGCATAACACTGAGCAGAGCTCCCTGTGCTATAGAGTAGGTCCTTGCTGGTTATCTGTTTTAAATACAGTAGTGTGCACATGGCCATCCCAAAGTCCCTAACTATCCCTTCCTCCCAGCAACCAGAAGTCCTAAACTGAAAGTTTTCTTGAGAGAAAAGATGCTAGGGGTAGTCAGGTTATCGAGCCCGCTTTTTACTAATATAAGTAAATACTGAGATATAATCTGTTATAAAATACCTGTTTTCTCAAAGAATTACTTTCCCTCCTAAACTCATGTACTGGGAATTTCAGGTACAGAAATAAAATTTCAGGTATTGTAGAATTATAAAACCAAGTCTGCATGTAGTTTTTTCCTAGTTCAAGCAGAAATTCTGCAGACTTGCAGATGGTAAGCATGTCTCCTGTTCAGAAGATGGCTGCAAGCAGGCTTACGGGGTCGCTTGTGGCGTTGGAGGAATGCAGAGCGGCTGTGTGGAGACTGGGCCTCTAATCCCAGGCTGACCTTAGCTGGTCTTGTGACTCTGTATAACTCCTCTAACCTTTCTCAGGGCCGTCCTTTGATCTTGTTCTCCTTATTAGTGGGAGGATAAAAATAAAGCAAATTTCAAAGTTGAAAGAGTTGAAGGATACTCAAACCCAACCTCCTCGTTTTCTCGGTGAAGAAATTGGAGCCTAGTGATTTGTTCCAGGAAGCAGAGCCTTGACAGAAGCAAAGCCAAGCACTAGAGTAGTCTTTTTACTGACTTACAGGTCAGTGTCATTATCCCATCACAATTACCGCCATGTAATAACTATGAAAGCACTTTGAGATAAATGTACTATTGGAATCACAGTGGTGGTGGTGCTGGTATTTTTTAAGCTACATATCAGTATCACATATATATTTTTACTTAGAGAATATAAGTCTTCTGGATTTTAATATGGATACTAAGACTTTATGTTAAGTCTATAACTATAAAGCCAGGTGTAGGTAACAATTTATCTGTAGGGAACTGGTCCCTTTGGTACAATTCATCATTTCTGCTAATACTCTGATCACCATGCTGGACCTTTTTATGGATTATTCTTAAGTGTAATATTCAATATATGTAGTAAATCATGAGATTCACTATTTCAATTGTAGGTGTTCCACTGGGATGTGGTTGATCAAGTATATAAATCAACAGTGTACAGAATTGCATTTTGACATAAGACGACTTTTGCAACACTAAATATAATGGCATGTTTTCAATTATATTATTGATATTTTGTTTTTTTCCTTAAAAAGGCAAACACCACTTTGAGGTAAGACAGGCTAAATGAAAGTTCTTGAAGACAGTTCTGTATTGGCAGCTTTTTGATTTGGGCCTGTGTTTATGTTTTGTAGGCATCATACAAGATCATTATGTGTTTTTTTTTAACGTCTTTATTAAAGGTATAATTGAAGTACAATAAACTGTGCATATTTAATTATCATTTGATCATATTTAAAAACATTTTTATTAGAGTAGAGTTGCTTTACAATGTTATGTTAGTTTCAATTCATTCAGTAGAATGAAGAGCCATTCACAGCAGAGTCAATTAGCCATCCCTTCCTTTTTGAATTTCCTTCCCGTTTAAGCCACCATGGAGCATTAAGAATTCCCTGTGCTACATAGTAGGTGTAGTTATTTGTTTTATACACAGTAGCACATATATGTCAATCCCAGTCTCCCAGTTCGTCCCGCCCCACCCGACGTTTGCTTCCTTGTTGTCGATATGTTTATTCTCAAAGTCGGTGTCACAATTTGATCAAATTTGGTGTCTTCATAAACTAGTGAAGCCATCTCCACAATCAAGATAAAGAACATTTCTGACATCCCCAAAACTTTCCTCAGAGCTCTTTTGCATTCCCTCCCTTAGTTCTTTCTATCCCACCCCCAGGTAACCATTGACTTGCTTCTGCCCGCCCCCCACCCCCTGCCACCCATATCTAGGATTTTATATAAAAAGAATTGTGTGCATAAGATTCTTTTTTCTTTTTCCCCCCTTTGCCCTGTAGTATTCTATTATGTGGGTGGATATGCCATCATTTGCTATCCATTCATCAATTGGACGCTTAAGTTATTTCCAGTTAATGTCTCTTACAAACGATGCTGCCAGATCTTTGTGTGGATATGCTTTTGATTTCCGCAAGTAAATACCTCTGGCTGGAAGGGCTGTTATATGGCATGTGCATACTTAATATTATGAAGTTCCCAAAGTGTTTATCAAGGCGGTAATACCATTTTCCATTCCCACCATCGGTGAAGAAGAGTTCAGGTCACTCAAAATCCTTGTCAGTGCTTGGCGTGATCAGTCTTTTAATTCTGGCCAACCTGATAGATGGGTAGTATCACCTCATTTTGTATTTAATTTGCTTTCCTCTGAGGACTAATAATATTTACATCTTTTCGTGTGTGTTTGGCCCTTTGCTTACCTTTTGTGAAGTGTCTGTCTAAAACTTCTGTCTTATCGTATACTGACTCATATATGGAATCTAGAAAAATGGTACTGAAGAATTTATTTGCAGGGTGGCAGTGGAGAAACAGACATAGAGAACAGACTTATTGACAAGGGGAGGGGAGGAGGGAGAGGCTGAGATGTATGGAAGAGCAACGTGGAAACTTACAATCCCACTGTAAAAAACGTTGTTGTTCAGTCACCCAGTCATGTCTGACTCTCTGCGACCTCATGGACTGCAGCACGCCAGGCCTCCCTGTCCCTCACCATCTCTGGGAGTTTTCCCAAGTTCCCGTTCATTGCATCAGTGATGCCGTCCAGCCGTCTAATCCTCTGATGCCCTCTTCTCCTTCTGCCGTCCATCTTTCCCAGCATCAGGAACTTTTCCAGAAAGTCGTCTGTGTGCATCAGATGCCTGAAATACCAGAGCTTCAGCTTCAGCATCAATCCTTCCAGTGAATAATCAGAGTTGATCTCCCTTAAGTTTGACTGGTTTAATCTCCTTGCTGTCTGAAGGACTTAGAGGAGTCTTCTCCAGCTTCGTAGTTTGAAGGCATCAGTTCTTATTTACGGTCCAGCTCTCACAACTGTACGTGACCAGTGGGAGGACCATAGCCTTGACTGTACAGACCTTTGCCACCAGAGTAATGTCTCTACTTTGAACACACTGTCTAAGTTTGTCATTTGTGAAATAGATAGCCAGTGGGAGTTTGCTATATGACTCTGGGAACTCAAACAGGGGCTCTGTAACAATCTAGAAGGGTGGGATGGGGAGGGAGATGAGAGAGAGGGGACATAGGTGTACCTATGGCTGGTTCTTGTTTATGTTTGACAGAACAACAAAATTCTGTAAGACAATTACCCTTCAATCAAAAAATTAAAAAAAAATTTTAAAAGACAAAAACAGCTTTTGTCATTTTATAATAGATTCTTAACAAATTTACAAGAGCTCCTTCTATATTTTGAATCTAAGTCCTTCTTCTGTTACTGTGTTGAGAAAAGTTTGTTCCTAAATATGGCTTATGTTTTCATTTTTAGTGGTGTCTTTCCAAGAATAGAAGTTTTACATTTAGTGAAGTTTGACTTAACAATTTTAGATTTAATGTTTTATATTTTTCTCATGTGTTCTATCTACAAAAGTTGCCTACCTTAAGATATGGATATTTTCTGCCATGTTTTCTTTTCGTAGTTTTGGATTGTACATTTAGGCCTGTTCTTTGAATCAGTTTCTGTGTTGAGTGTTAGGTAAGAATCATTGTATGTTTTTTCAGTTTTGATTTCCAGTTGATCCAACATCATTTGAAAAAGGGGCTTTTTCTCACCATTGAGTTACCTTGATACAGATGTCAAAACTCAACATATATGTCTTCGTCTGTCCTTGGAAACTGTTTGGTTCCATAGTTTTCTGTCCTTTTGCCAATAACCCACATCCTTGACTGTAGCTTTATAGTAGATCTTAAAATTAGGTAAGGCAAATTCTTCAACTTTTAACTATCTAGGTCCTTTGTATTTCCAAGTTAATTTTAGAATTGTGTTGTCACTTTCTACTGAAAAGAAAAAGCCTGATTAATTTTATTTGAAATTACATTGAATCTATGTATCTGTTTGGGGATAATTGCCATCCATGAATATGTACAACTCTTTATTTATGTATAATTTAATATGACAGTGTTTTGTAGTTTTTAATGTAGTGGTATTTGATATCTTCTCTTGGATTTATTCGTAGGTATTCTTCCCCCTCCCCTCTACTGTGAAAGGAATTGTAAAAAATGTATTTTCGATTTTTTGCTAATAATATATTGTTATAGAGCTAACTTTTTGAATTAATCTTCACATGCACATTGCTGAATCTTTCATTAGTTGTATAGATTTTTATGGCTTGCTTGGTATTTTCTAAGTAAATAGTCATAATGTTGCGTATATTGACGGTTTCACTTCCTTTTGACTGTTATTCATGTATCTCTTTTCTTGTTAATGCAACGGTTAGATCTTGAAGTAAAGTGTTGAATAAGAGTGTAGAAAGCACACATTCTTGCCTTGTTCTCATATGTAATGAGGACAAAAATAGGCCTTTAATTCTTTGAGTGTAATACTGGATGTTTGTTTTTCCTATATGCCCTTCATTAGTTTAACGAACTTCCTATTATTTATAATTTGCTTTTTAAAAAAACATCATGAAGGGTGTTGAATTTTGTTAAATGCTCTTATTTTTACATTTATTGAAAAATGTTTTTTTTTTCCTTTATTCTATGAATAACACTGATTTCTGTGTGCTAAGCCAACCTTGCATTCCTGGAAATGCTTCCTTGGTTTTGAGATATAACACAGTGGACCCTTGAACAGCACAAGTTTAAACTGTGCAGGTTCACTTACACCGACAAAAGGTCTGTAGAATCAAAGCTGTGGTTTTTCCAGTAGTCATGTATGGATGTGAGAGTAGGACCATGAAGAAGGCTGAACACTGATGCTGGAGAAGACTCTTGAGAGTCCTTTGGACTGCAAAAAGATCAAACCAGTCCATCCTAAAGGAAATCAATCTTGAATATTCATTAGAAGGACTGATGCTACAGCTCCAATACTTTGGCCACCTGATGTGAAGAGCCAACTCATTACACAAGACCCTGATGCTGGGAAAGTTTGAAGGCAGGAGGAGAAGGGGATGACAGACAACGAGATGGTTAGATGGCATCACCGACTCAGTGGACATGGGTTTAAGCAAGCTCCGGGAGATGGTGAAGGACAAGGAAGCCTGGTGTGCTGCAGTCCATGGGATCTCAGAGTCGGCCACGACTGAGTGAGCAACGACGCCAACTATAGTACTACACGATTTGGGTTGGTTGAATGCAGAACTTAAGATGCAAAAGGCTGACTGTAAAGGTATATGTAGAGTTTTGACTATGTGGAGGATCAGTATTCCTAACTTGGATATTACTCTTAAGTTGTCCTTATAAAACAAAATTGGACAGTTCTTCCAGCTTTATTTTCTGAAAATATTTATACAAGATTAGTGACTTGAAAGTTTGCCAGAATTCACTCGTACAAACATTTTGATTAGGGATTTTCTGTTAGAAAAGATACTTGATAATTTAATTTCACACACACACACACACACACACATATATATATATTTCAGTTTTATAATTGCCTGTGCCAGTTGCTTAGTGGTATTTTTCAAAAAACTTGCCAATTGCATATGGTTGTGACATACTTTAGTGTAATGATGTTGTATTATCTCACCCTTTTAAAGACTATTGGATTGTGTGTTTTTTTTTTTTCAATTCTGATACTGTTGATTTGTGTCTTTTCATTTTCTTGACCGTCGCAGCTAGAGCTTGTCAGTTTTGTTGATCTTTTCAAATAGCCAGCTATTAGATTTTGTCTTTGTCTTTTCTTTTATTGATTTCTGCCTTTTACTTTATTTTCCTTCTTTCTTTGGGGTTTAATGTGTTTATTTTCTCAGATTTTTTATGGTGGAATGTTAGGTCATTAATTTTATCTTTTTACCTCTAATATAAGAATTGAAAGTTTTGTGTTCATGTTGAATCTTTTCTTTAACTCTATGTCATAAACTTTAGTGTGCTGTATTTTTGTTGTTGTGTGATTCAGAGTAATTTCTAATTATCTCATGGATTTGTCTTTTATCCATGAATTATTTTGAAGTGTTTTTTTTTAACTTACAGGTATCCAGTATTTTTCTAGATATTATTAATGTTTTCTATTTTAACTACCTTACGGTAGAGAATATACTATACCTGATTTTGATTATTTCTTATATTGAGACTTTGTTAATGAGCCAGAATATGGTCTTTCTTGATGAATGTGCCATGCACATTTGCAAGTAATACCTATCCTGAAGTTGTTAGCTGAGTGTTCGATAAATGTTAGTTAGATCAAAGGAGTCAGTTGTGTCTTTGAGGTCTTCCATGTGTATGATTTTCTTTTGAGGGAAAGAATCTAGTTTTCCTATAGATTACTGAAAGAAGAATGTTAAAATCTCTTGGTAAGAGGGTAGAGTTATCTATTTCTTCCCTTCTTGCTGTCATTATTTATTTTATATATTTTTAGGATCTATTAATTATGTGCATTGGCATTTATAATTGCCTGCCTAGTGAATTGCTCCTGTTATTGTTTGAAATATTCCTTTTAATCTCTGGAGATACTCTTTGTCTGGAAACCTATATTATTTGATATTAAAGTTGCATTTCATGTTTACTAACTGCATAGAGTATATATTTTTTCTGTACATGTAAAGTGCCTTTTTTTGTAGCCAATGTATAACAGTTTGTGTTTTACATCTACTTTGCCAATCTGTGCTATTTAGTCTTTAGACCATAGTTGTATTTAGCTTCACCATTGAATTATTTTCTGTTTGTCCCAAGTTTTGATCCTCACTTCATTTGTCCTTGCACCTTTTAAGTTATTTGAATATTTTTTTATATTCTGTTTTAGTTTATCTAATTATGTATTCTGGCTAAAGGGCTTTGTATTTTTAAAAAATGTTTTCTGAGGAATTACAGTATGTATACTAAATATTTCAGTCTCTTTAGAGCTAATACTGTACCATTTCACAGAAAATGTAGAAAAATTGCAATATATAAATTGTCCCCTAGTGATCCTTGTTGCACTTTATGTAACATGTATATGTGTATTTATATTGAAAATCCCATCAGCTAATAAAATAATTTTTGTTTTAAATAGTTAAGTGTATTTTAAAGAACTTTAGAAAGAAAAATAGTACTATGTTATCCAAGAATTTATCATTTCTGTTCTCTTCCTTCATTCCTGAAGATCCATGGTTCCCTCTGGTATCATTTGTCTTTGGTCTGGAGAACTTCCATTAGCATATACATCTCTCACTTATGTATCAAGTCTTCTGGTGATGGATTATCTTATTTTTCATTTATCTGAAAATGCATTTATTTCACTTTCATTTCTGTAGAATATTTTCACTAGACACAGAATTCTAGCTTGATGGTTTTTTTTTCCCCTCTAGCCTATAAAGATGTTGTTTTGTCATTATGCTTCCATAGTTTCAGGTGAAAAATCTTCAATATTTCAGCCCATTCCCCTGAGTATAACAGGCCATATATATCTAGCTTTTGTCAGTAATTCTTTCTTTATATTCTTTCATCTGTTTTATGTTTTATGGTTTGTCTTGGTGTAGTTTCCTTTGTGCTTGTGAATCAGCGAGCTTTTTGAATCTGTAAGTTTTTATACTTGACTAAATTTGGAAAACTTTCAGGCATTATTTATTCAAAAAATTTTTTTCTCAAAATCTACATCATGTCCCTTGAATGTGAAATCTAAAAAATAGTTGAGCACATAGAAGCATGTTGATTACCTGGAGTGGGGAGGTGGGGGAAATGGGAAGATAGACATTGGTCAGTGTACAAAGTTGGAGTTTTGTAGGATGGATGTGTTGAGATGTACTGTGTACTGAATACTACCTATTTTTCGTGGCTTTAGTAATCATTTCACTAGTATATGTATATCAAATCATTATCTTGTGCACCTTAAATGTATACAATTTTCACTTAAAATTTTATTGAATTTTTTCCTCTACTTTGGTTGTCCAATTACATATGTTAAGTTTTTGGAAATTGTCTCATAGGTTTCTGAGGCTCTTTTCAACTATTTCATCCTTTTTTCATCCTTCAGACTGGATAATTTCTACTGACCTATTTCAAAGTACTTATTTTTTCTTGCAGTATTTCTATACTACTATTGAGTTTCTCCAGTAAGTTTTTCATTTTAAGTACTGAATTTTTCACTTCCAGAAGTTTGTTTTCTTACATTATTTTTCTGAGAATTCCTGTATGTTCATTATTTCAAGAGTGTTTTTCTTTACACATGGAGCTTAGATATAATATTTTCTTAAAATATTTTTGATAGCTCCATCACATAGTTCATCTCTCTCTCTCTCTCTTTTTTTGTCTTTTTCCCTTGAGAAAGGACATGTTTCTGGTTCTTTGTATGCTGAGTACTTTTGGATTGTATTCTGAATTTTGTGACTGTTCTGTTGTATAGGGATTATTATATTAGTTGTGTTATAACCATCTGCTGAATGATGATGATTTTAGCAGGCAGGTAAGCCTCTTAGATCCAGATGGTAAGTCGTGTCCCACCTTCATTGGAGGTGGTTCAGATCTCGGAGGGTTAGAATGAGGCTTGTACAGAAGGCGCAAATCTCTGTTCAGCTACCAGAGTCTTTGTTACCCTCATTTGAGACTGGCATGCATGTGTAGCTCAGGAATTAAGGTGATATTTATTGATTAACAGAATTAAGGGATCCTTTGTTTCAGCTTTGCATCTCTGGTATTCTCCCCAAACTCTCTGGCCTGCAGGAATTCTTATTTCTGATTGGCTTTGCCTGAAAAACAGGTTTTATTGGCTTGTGCAGGTGCCTTGCTCACTGCTTTGCGTTGGGGTCTACCCTTGGGGTCGGTCATACCACACAAGGGAAAAAAAGCAAAAGCAAAAACAAATGGGAAATATCACTGGGTAGGTCACTTTTCCAAGACTTTACTCTTTCATAACCTGCCAGCTTTTCACGTTCCTCTAGTGTGTGTGTGTGTGTGTGTGTGTGTGTGTGTGTAAAGTTTAAAAATTTTAGTTGTAATTAGCATGAAGAATGGGTGATAGTGAGCTTACCACCTATGATAGAATCAGAACCCATGTTGAATTTTTTCTGAGGAAAAAATTATATCAAGATATAGGATCTGTCTTTTAAAATTAGCCCAACCATTGTGATAGAATTCTCATCATGTGTAAGTTCTGGGGAGTAGAGCAAAAGGGATTGTCAAATTGTGTCTATTACACACACACACACACAATTTAAGAGTATAGCTGCGGTTACACTTTAGATTATGCATTCCAGCTATTCTTTGCACATACCATTATTTCAAGGGCATGGGAGACATTACTATTTTGCTCCAACACTGGGTTATTAAAGATAAAATCGATTATATATGTGAAGTGCTTAGACTTGTCAGTATTAAGCTGTATATAGATTAAAGTGGTATTATTACTCTAATGCATAACTAATCCTTAGATATTGTTAACCTCTTTAGGACCAATTCTTTGTAGTGATTTAACTGTGCTCGAGTTAGAGTTTGAGAAATAACATTGGTGACAGTATTTCCTGTTGTGAAATGTACATAGTAGGTCAGTGACAACTTCTTATATGAAAATGAGTTTACATAATTGATAAAATATATAAAAATCAAACAACAAGTTGTTGTTTCTGAAAGAGGTGCATTT
The DNA here is from genome assembly GCA_007570785.1 of Antilocapra americana. Classification (NCBI taxonomy): domain Eukaryota; kingdom Metazoa; phylum Chordata; class Mammalia; order Artiodactyla; family Antilocapridae; genus Antilocapra; species Antilocapra americana. Next base: position 6,166,700 of record ML664180.1, on the reverse strand, counting down.
TGGAAGTAGTCCAGGAATTTTTTCATTTTTCTGAATCAGAAGCTAATGTGGATTGTGTCTTAACATTTCTACTTTCTTTGGTGATGATTAAGTGACTCTTAAGGAAAGGAAGAATAGGGACAGCGAGGACATTTTATGTATTAATAAATTAAAAGAAAAAGATGTATGGACGTGCGATAAAACAGATTTTCCCATATGCTGAAGAAACCTTTCTGACCCTGAGTGGGGTCAAGTTATTTAAATCGGGCTCAGATAGGAGTTCAGGTGAAAGAATTCCCTAATGGGCACTTTCCATGCATGCATTAGTTTTGTTTGCCTCTTCAAACTGTGGGTATAAAAAAAGCAATTTAATGAATTTATGTTATTTGTAAAATGCATGATTTAGTTAGACATTTTGTTGTATGGCAGCCAGAATGTAAAAAATATTTACCTGATTAATCTCTCTTGTATCAAATTACCCCAATGGTTTATACTTTAAAGCTTGAGATATAATTTGAATTCAGTAAAATGCACAAATCTTGTGTAAAGCTCAATGGATTTCACCAATACTTTTTTTATATGTCACCCAGATCAGGATGGAAAACACTCCCATCATCCCTTAAACTCCTTTCATTCATTTTCCTTTCGGTATCTTCCATCCTGAAGCCAGAGTTAATCACAATTGACCTTTGTCAGGACATATCAGTTGCCTGTTCTTAAACTTCATATAAATCGAACCATATATTATGTTTTGAGATTCATGTGTATTGTATATGTCAGTAGTTCATTCATTTCCATTGTTGAGGAGTACTGTTTTATCAACATGGCCTGGTTTGAATATCCATTTTTCTCCTGCTCATTTGCTTTTATTTTGGGGCTATTATAAATAAAAACATGTAGCTCTTCCTTGTACTCATCTTTTTTCAAATACAGTTTACATTTTTCATATTATATAAGTTCATTATAAATTGTTTGGAATAGTTCAGTTTGCCTATGGAACCTCTTTTTCATGTCAACTTTTAGAAGATACTTTGTGATAAAAAGAAAAAATGATCCCAAGATGTAGAAGTTACACTAAGAGATTTTTAACATTTTGAAAGACTGTTTTCCCTTTATCATCACTTAGATTGCCCATATTTGATTCTTCTGTACAAATTATAAATAAAAATTAAATTGTATGAATCTATTAAATGCATTGGAGAAGGAAATGGCAACCCACTCCAGTATGCTTGCCTGGAGAATTCCATGGACAGAGGAGCCTGGTGGTTTGCAGTCCATGGGGTCCCAAAGAGTCGGACATGACTGAGTGACTAGCACATTAAATGCATATCAAAATTAAAACATACCACATACATGAAATTCTCATTTTTTCAGACAATTTGTATGATTATTTCACCCCCCCCCCCCAATATTAACCACGTGGATCTGTATCTTTTCTCCACTGTGCTCTTTCACTACAGCATACAGTGAGCAGTTTATGTGTCCCTCTCTCTGTCAAACCATAAGCTCCTAGGAGACGGAGGCCATCTGTGTCTTATTCTTCTGTCCCCAGCATCTAGCACTGTGCCTGGCACTTGGGCCAGTGCACATTATATGTTGAGTGAGGTGGATGACTGCCTTTTGTCTGGGGTATTTATTTGCCTTTCAGAAGTCATCTTTGCCATGGAAACATAACACACACTCAGCTTTAGCTCAGGAACTTACTATTCCCTTTATGTCTTAAATCTTTTGTTTAATACATGAGCTGACTTATTCCCAGTTTCCTGTTTATACAGAGTAGGCTTTTGATGAAAATGCACATTACCAAAAACCTATATAACATTCCTGTTTTCTTTAATAACATTTTGTTAAACTTCACTGATATGTCATAGAGAAAAATACCTTTCAGTGAAGACATTCTATGTATTTACACATATATACTTACGCACATAAATTATATATATTCCTAACTCATCTTTGCTTCTAGGATACCTATTAGTGTATGATATATTTAGTGCATAGAATACAAAGCATTGTTTTATTTATCTTTTTTAATATTGGCGAAAAACAGAATACCTATTTTAGACAAAAGACCTTGAAATTATGCATGATTTTCATTATACTGGGATTTCTATGTTGAATCAAAGGTCATTATTCTAATCATCTCAGACTCCTCTTTTTTCCCCTAATAGATCTTTGCAGTGCCCATCTGTCTGTGGTTCATGGTATAACCTTTTTTGATAGGAGCAGAATGGCAGATGGGCAGCAGATGGGAGTTTTGCCCTGCATCTTGGTTCAGATCCTGGCCCCGGCAGAAGCTGTCAGGGACTGTCAGTTTGTCCTCACAGCTTGTGGGCTCCAGTCCTGTGTTTGGCATTCTGACCAAGGGTCTGAATTGATGCAGAGCTGGACCAAACTATCGGTCCTTCTGACAAGTTAACAGTTAAAGACTAATGGTAAGGGTAGGGGCCACCCAGTGAATCTGTACAAAGCACCTGAGAGACAGTGTGTTTTGTCTTCCACTGTGTGCTGGATCCTCGGGACCCTTGAACCAACTTATTCTCAAGATGGAAGTGGCAGGAAGAGGAAAATATTATTGTCATATAGGCATTTATCTATTTTCAAAATATAGTCGCCAGAAGTCCTCCTTTCTGTGCAAAATCACATGAGGAAGTGAGAAATATAGGCAATTTCTTGATCCTTAAACCAGATGTTTAGTCTAAATTAGTAGACAACTCATCAGTCATCTTCTGGAATTTCTAAAGACTCTACATGATTAAAACATGGGCTAATGGCAATATTTTGAATGTAGCAACTGCTTCTACTAAAGCTTTAAAAGATAGTTCATGAGGTTGCTAGTCTTTCCAAGGGGAAGAAGAAAAGTTTTTTTTTTTCTTTTAATTCTGAACTACTTGCACATATTCCTTTTTTTAAAAATGTGTACATAAATTTCTTTGAGTAACTCTTCTGCATTTTAGATAGAAACCAGATTGGGATAAACAGATGAGGTTGGGTAAATCCTCTTAATGGAGGGTAAGCCTTGGCAGTGACCGTTGAATAAAAGGCAGTAATGACTCAAATTGTACGCTGAGCTGAGAGGGTTGGTTTTTGTTTTTTTATTTTAATTACTTATTTAGTTTGTTTAAACTTAGAGTTTTACAGAGATCATATTGTGCTCGTTGTCCAAGTCCCAAATTGGATATCATAAGAGAGTTTATGTGACAAATATGTGTCTACTGATTTCTAAATAATTGTTCATCATGAGTGTAGAAAACTGTCACTCTTTCCACTCAGCTATCACTAATATCACCCAGAATTAAAACCGAGGCTTAGACTATTCCATTCCTTTCCTGTATGATGAACTAAATTGAAACATTGTGCCCTGCTGGTTAAGAGCATTTCTGCTCATACAGTAGGTAAATTATAACATGAATACACAATTTATTAACATGAATTGTTTATGTTTTAATATTTTCTTGTGTTCTGGGAGTCATTGGTTGCTTATATATATGTGTTGTTCCAATGATCTCAATCACATTGGGTTGTTATGCTCAAATTATATTTGCAGTAATTCAAGAAATTCCTTCAGTCTAATTTAGAAATTTGCACTGTTAACCACCATGGGGCACTTTAAAATCTAGATTATAACAGACTGCTGTGCAATCAATTACCTAAACCTTGAGTAATCATCTATATTATAAAATGAATATGCATTGTATTCTGTGTTTCATCAGATATTCTTTTATCTCTTAGATTTTTTTCTTCATAACAAATATATTAAAAAAAAAACACCTCTTGTGCTCATGTCCTGAGGTGAGATTGTATGTGTGCAATTATCCATAAAGTTATATATTTGACAGACGACCAGGGTACCTTCACTTTGGAGCCTTGGCACTATCTGGAGCTCCCTTGAAATAACTCAGTTTATTCTTTACTTTTAAAGGCATCTTGAAATAGAAAAATCTTGTTATGTGCTGCCTAGGATGGCCTGAGGACTGGGTTAGACCCCAGCTAACTCTAAATGTACTTTAACGTGGATCTTGCTAACATGATTTCGGGTGAGGTGTGGGCAGGATCTAATTAGTTATAAATCTGTAAATGCTTGAACAGAGGGTTAGCTTGAAATTCTCCATCTCACTGATAACCACCACAACACTCTAATCTCAGAAGGCTGTCTTATAATGAATTCCCATTAGCCATGGAGTTCAGGCAGAGTCATGAACTTGAGGAAAGCAAGCAGTCCCTGTGACTTAGCCGGTTAGATGGAAGCTCATCTGTGCCTGTGTGCTCTTAGCCTCCCCTAGATTTGTTCTTGCTTTGGGGAGGCAGCACTCAAAAGAAAGGTTACAACCGCAAAGAGCAGCTCTATAGAAATCTTTAAGGTTGCTTACATAGAGCGTCTTCCATAAACAGCCAATTTATTTGATCATCCTTTAGGTTGTGAAGTGGGTAGTGTTTATGGATTTGTGCTTTCCTCATGCTTTATCTCTTTTGATGTTTGAATAACCCCCAAGAGGCAAACAGAGACGTCTAAATAACCAAGAAAATAAATTGAAGTTCAGCATCCACTTTGGTTAATAATGGCCTTTTGGTCATAGCCATTATCACTGAATATATAACATTGAACAATAAAAAAAGTCCTTACCCTCAAGAAACTTTTGTTCTAATAGACAATGTAGATAATAAATAAATGCTAGAAAGTCAAATCACAATGCAGAAATGCTATCACAAATATTAAGTAGGTGAAATTGTCAGAAAGAGAGGGAGAGAGAAATGTTTTATGTAGTGTGGTCAGAGAAAGTCTGTCTATAATTGTGTGTGAGTGTAGGTGTATTTTTTTCACATTAAGCTTTTTTCTTTATTAAAATATACTTTAGATTTGTTGGTTGAAAAATTCATAGATCTTGTGCATGCAGTTTGAATTTTGATAAATGTATGCACCTATGTAACCTTTAGACTTCCCTGGTAGCTCAGATGGTAAAGCGTCTGCCTACAATGTGGGAGACCCGGGTTCGATCCCTGGGTCAGGAAGATCCTCTGGAGAAGAAAATGGCACCCCACTCTAGTACTCTTGCCTGGAAAATCCCATGGATGGAGGAGTGTGGTAGGCTACAGTCCATGGGGTTGCGAAGAGTCGGACACGACTGAGTGACTTCACTCACTCACTCATGTAACCTTTGGGCTTCCCTTAAAGCTCAGTTGGTAAAGAATCTGTGCAATGCAGGAGACCCCGGTTTGATTCCTACCTAGGTTGGGAAAATCTGCTGGAGAAGGGATAGGCTACCCACTCCAGTATTCTGGCCTGGAGAATTCCATGAACTGTACAGTCCACGGGGTCTCAAAGAGTCGGACACGACTGAGCAACCTTTACTTTCACTTTCACGTAACCTTTACCCTATGAATAGATGGAATATACTTGTATAATATCACTAGGAACAGATTTCTCCTCCCCTTTCCCAGTCAATTTTGTCATTATAGCTTCCCCACGACAGCCACTGTTCTGCTCTACTCTTTTCACCATTCATTAGTTTTCCTGTTCTGGAACTTGGTGTAAATGGACTCCTACAGTATAGACTCCTTTGTGGCTGGTTTCTTTCCTCATCTTAGGATTTTTGATGTTCATCCATGTTACTGCTCTGTTGTGATTGTTCTGTTTTATGGTTGTTCCGTTATCCAGACCTATCACAGTTTGCTTATCCTTTCTGCTGATGGGCATTTAAATAGTTTCCAGTTTGGGGCTGTAATAAATAAAGTTGTTAGGAACAATTTTGTGTCAGATTTTTATGTATGTGTTTACATGTCTCTCAGGTAAATACCAAAGAACAGGTGTTTAACATCGTAAGTAATTTCCATGCCAGTTTCCAAAGAGGTGGTACCATTTTTCTCTCCATCAGCAATGCAAAAGAATTCTGTTTTTAATCCACATCCTCATCAACATTTGATGTTATCAGTCTTTTAAATTTTAGCCATTTGAATGGGTGTATAGTGGTGTCCCGTGTGGTTTTCATTTGTGTTTCCATGATGGCTAATGATGGTGAGCAGGGTTTCACTTGCTTACTGGCTATTCATATATATTGTTTTGTGAAGTGCCTATATAAGTACTTTGTCTATTAAATTGGATTGCCTTTTTAGTACCGAATTATAGCAGTTCAATCGAAGTCCTTTGTCAGATATTGCTTCTCACAGCAAATATTTTCTTCAAGCCTGTAGCTTTACCTACTTATTTTTCTATTGATATTTTTCTAAGAGCAAACATTTTAATTGTGATAAGTCTACTTTATAAATTTTTCTCTAATTGTGAATATTTTCATCTACTCTCTTAAGAAATTTTTGCCTTCCCCCAAATCCCAAAGACACTCCTGCATAGATTCTAGAAAAGATTTCTAGTTTAATTTTGATGTTTAGATCTTTGGTAATCTAGGATAGATTTTTGTGTATAACTTGAGGTTTCATCTCCCTCACCTCAAATAGTGAGCCATTTGTTCTAGTATCACTGATTGAGAATATTTATTTCCTTTAAGATTTCTTAGAGAAGTACTTTGGGGCCTTGGTTGGAAAATAATGTTTTGGCCTTTATATTTAGGATATAGAAAGATGAACAATGGTCCTGCCTTTATAACAGTAAAGTGGTAAAAAATTGGCAAATATATAACTTTTCTTGAACCCATGGGAGAGCTAAGGTCCTCAAAAATTGAACTAACCTAAAATCTAAAGAACAACAAATGCCTCCAAGGAGAAATGAGATGAAGTCACTTGTTGCTTATCAGAGACAGATGTGTAAGGTTGGTGGTAAAAATTCAACTAAAATTTTTAACATATTGCCCAAAGCCAAGTGCGAGATGATGAGAAAAGGTAAAACTCTTGAGGACTGCAGATACAAGGGGAATTTACATCCATGCCAGGCTCTTCTATTTAGGCATGGGGTATTCATTAAAAAAGGTAAGTCAGTCATCCAGAGAAATTGTTTGGTAAGTAGGCCAGGGGGAGTAAACCAGCTCCAGTTGGGGGAAAGGCAGGAAGTCCCACCATGTCTTTCTGTATCCTGTGGAATAAAAACCTGAAGCAGCATGGCAAAGAGCAGCAAGCTCCTGTCTTTCAGGCACTGATGAAAGCTCACTGCAGCTAGAGGATGATGTATTAATAGAAATAAACCATCTATCCCTGGATAGGGTGCAGGAATACATCTAGAGGTCAGACTTAGAGGTTGTAGTGGAGTAGGACTTAGAAGGCCCATTTCCAAGACCCAGGGACTCAGTGTCTACCCAGTTACTCAGAAAAACAGTATACCCAGCCTTCGCCACCTGAAAAACAAATGTGGAGTCCCAGTTTACAGATGAGGAGACAAGGACAGAGGAATTGAAGGAATTGTCCCCAGATGTCGTAGTCAATAAATAGGAAAACTGAGATTTAAGAGAAAATAGTCTGGCTCCAAAGTCCTCATGTGGTGGTTGCTCAGTTGCTTGGTTGTGTTTGACTGTTTGCAATCCCATAGATTGCAGCACGCCAGGCTTTCCTGTCTCACCATCTCCTGGATTTTGATCAAACTCATGTCTGTTGAGTCAGTGATGCCATCCAGCTGTCTCATTCTCTCTTTCCCCATCTCTTCCAGCATCAGGATCTTTTCCAGTGAGTCAGCTCTTTGCATCAAGTGGCTAAAGTACTGAAGCTTCAGCTTCAGCATCGGTCCTTCTAATGAATATTCAGGATTGATTTCTTTTAGGATTGACTGGCTTGATCTCCTTGCTGTCCTCACAGTCAGTACCAATCTGCACTACTGCAGATTGAAGTAGTAGAGAGGAATGAGGCAGATCAGAGTGGACTGTTCGGGAACAGGGGAAAGTGCTCAAAGGGACATGGAGTTTTAAGAAAGGGGTGCAAGACATGATAAATTTGTGTAAGCAATTCTTCATGTGGATTTCTCTGTGGAAAATACCTTGCACTGTAATTGCTGGGCCCTATGTAAGCAGCTGTTTAATTTTAAAAGAAATTGTCAAACTATTTTCCAAAGTGGCTGTACCATTTTACATCCCTCCCAGCAGTGAATGAGATTGCCAGTTGCTCATCAACACTTAATATCATCAGTCTTTTTAATATTAACCTTTCTACTAGATGTGCAGTAGTATCTCGTTGTGGTTTAACTTTTTATTTCCTTAATGATATTGAGCATCTTAAAAAAAAAAAAGATGAAATCAATCAACATTGACCAAATTTAACGAGGCTGTTAAATCAGATCAGGGATTAAAAGTGTCCATTCATGCTCACGTTTAGCTGCTCAGTCATGTCTGACTCTTTGAGACCCCATGGACTCTAGCCTGCCAGGCTCCTCTGTCCATGGAATTTTCCAGGCAAGAGTACTGGAATAGGTTGACATTTCCTTCTCCAGGGGATCTTCCCAACTCAGGGACCAAACCCGCATTTTCTGTGGTGTCTGCACTGCAGGTGGATTCTTTACCTCTGAGCCATTGGGAAAGCCCAAAAGTGTCAATTTAGAGAAAGTTATCTGTAACTTTAGCAGTAAGTAGTTGCAGTAGAATGGTGAAAATTGAAACCATAATCCATTGGATTCAGAAATGAATGAAGAGTGAGGAAGATGAGTTGGTAAAAATGCCCTCACTTCCCCTGAGAGTTTGGAATAGAAGGATTGGTGCATTGTTAGCAAGTGACCAGGAACAGGAGTGGCTTTTAAAGATAAGAGTAATTTGAACTTGTTTACAAGACAAGGGGAAGAAGACAGAGTGCGGAAGTTTAGAAAAAAGAAAAGAAAAATAAATAAGGTGGTGTCAAGAGGTTTGTTGATGTATCTGAGATATGTACTGAAAAAGTTTTCTGGGAGTATAAATCCTTTATGTACAGTCTTAAAAGATACATAATCTGTACAGTTTCAATATATTCCTTATGTCAGATAAAAACTTATCTATACTTAGAGAAACACATTAATCTCATATATATTCCATGTAATTTTTTTGAATGAGTTAGCCGGGAAAAATTTGTTTCATCTTTACTGATGTGGGTTGATATGCAGTGTGTCAGGATACAGCTTTTTTGGTAATGGTGCAATAAACAACTGTCACTCTGATATAGTAATATATAGTAAAGACACAGTAACTCAATCATTTCTGTTACTTGACATAATGGAAAAAGGCTTGTAAAAAAGAGAGCCTTAAGGAACCTGGTTGAAACTTCAGGTAGAGTGAGTTTTAGGCCCTTTGAGGGTAAGGACTGCGTAAACTTCCCTGTCTTGATCATCATTCCCAGTGTTGTAGATGCCTCAAAATGTCAAATGCATTGAAAGTGAGTATACATTTATGTAAGTCTGTTACCAGCGCTTGAAAGCATATAGCTAAACATCTTAAATCCTGTCTCTTACAACTCATAGAACCTCTAGAAATTGTGGCATTTCAACCAGAACCTTGAAGTTTCAGTTGAGTTTAGAGGTTTAGTCATGCTAGCCAGTTATGCTGGTCAATTTAGAAGGCGTTCTGCCTGGCAGAAACACTGGAAACATTTCTCCCTCATGCTTCTGAATCCTCGACTGTGTGGATAAGATTGTGTGGTCAGGTCCATTTCCGCAAAATCCATCTCATTCTAAATATTCACCCCTTCCAATAATATAAATATAGTACATGTGTTATTTTTAAAAATGCATCACTTTTTTACTCCAAACCCGAGATGAATTTATATCTAAATATTAACACATATTAATGAAAAAGTAAAGTTTTCATTTGAAAACTGAATTGACATTGGGAACTTTAGGTTGGCTGTCATAGTGGGTCACATGAAAGAACTTGGCCAAGTTTTTCAGTCATATTTGGCCTGGTTTTCTGCATATGTTTGCCAGATGCAAAAGCCAGCTTATTGCTTGAGGGCACAGAAACCTGGAGGAAAGGCTTGGAAATGGTGCCATTTAATCCACTGGGTGTCTGTCTTTTTGCTTAGATTTTGCCTGGAGAGGTTTGATTGTACAGTAGAATATAAACAGAAGAATGATGCTTATCCTTGTTGTTCATCAGCTACAGTTTTACAGAATGCTCTTTTCTTGCTAAGCATTTTTGGGAACACAGGTACAAAATAAATTTTAAATATAAGCTTTGTGGTGAAAAATGCAGTTCTAGGTGGTTGACAGATGAGTGAATTAGCAAACACAGTCCCTTTTATTTTAAAGGGTTCTCATACCTTGTGGATGTTATCACTTAAAATGGAACACCATGAAAATATCTGTATTCATAGGAAGTTAGACCCATATGTAACATATTGCAAAAATTTTGACAAATCAATCACACAATTAAAGGTCATATATTTATAGCTGATTCAAACCCCAGTTGAATAGAGATGTCAAAGCGTTGAGCATATTGGATGTTTACACATGAATAAACAAAGTAGCAGAAATTGTTTTCAGGCAGATCTAGTTTTCTGCCTTTGCATGTTTTTTTGGGTGATTTTTCAGTTTTCCATTTTCAGAGCATTTTTTCATATTTATATTAGCATTCTATTAGCATATATAATTTTATGTAAATATGTATGTAAATACTCCCCTTTCACACAAGAGGCAAATGAGTATGGGTTTTCAATTTTTTTTACTGAGATATCTCCAGGCTACTTAGTATTTTGGGGGAAACTGTACTTTTTAATTGGAATTAATAGTCTTAATGTGATGGCCTAGTATAAGTTCCATTTTTAAGTCAAGCGTCTTACTATTTCAGGGCAGGTGTCCAAGTTTTAGGATCTGGGAGACAAAATTCTGATGCATTTGTTACCTTTCCCTTCACCACATTTGATGTTAGTTATCAAAGGAAATCTTGCATTATCCTCATAAAGCCTTCGAATAACCAGATACCTAAGCACTAACTCAGGGTCACTACATATCTCTGGAGGGAGTCTCCCTCTAACTCTCCTCAGATCACTGGAAAGTGTCATATTTGAGGAAGATAAAAATTATAGGGTTCGGGTTAGGGAAACCTGTGAGCCTCATGGTACTAAGAAATCTGTACAGGGCTGAACTTGCTTAGGTATGATTACATTTGTCCATCTCTGTACTATATTGTAATCTAGTTAAAAGCAGGGACAATTAACTCTTTAAGATTTATAACCTCGGGCCCAGTGTTTGTCATGTCAGAGCCTTTCAATAAATGCTGGTTGAATGAAGAAAATCGTGAATAAAATTTAATGTCTCATCAGAATTTTTCACTTTTGTAATCTTCACTGAAGTCAAGTATTCTTTTGCTTCCGTAAGTAGCAGGAACTCATAGCCATGTACTCCCTTTTAGATTGACTGACATTGTCAAGGAACTTCTGTATTAGTAGTAAAATGAACTTTGGAGTCTTAATGCATGTAAACACTTGAGTTTAAATTTTAGCTTTGCTGCTTATATGCTGTGCCTCACTGGGAAAAATATATATCTTCCCTGAGCTGTCATTTCTTTGTCTATTAAATGCACTAATCACATCCACTCCGTGTGATTGTCATTTCACAAATTTACGTTTTTTCCCTTATTTAAGAAGCTCTTGAAATCTCCCATAACCTTGAACTGCTTAACTTGTGTAGTAAGAATAAAAATTTGAAGTGTTCCAAATCCTCTGTAGATCTTGTTGTGCTGCAGCTGCTACACTCATGGAATCAGAGGCCGTTATTGCTGTAGGCATAGGGCAGATAGAGTCTAGATGCTAGAGCAAGGATGTCATTGTGCAATGGACAGAGAGGTTCTTATACAAGCCAGGTCTTGTTAAAAATGCGAGCACTTCCATTTGCTGTATGGAGAAGAAAGCCTGAGGACTTAAGACTAGATGTCATAAAAGTGGGGCCCAACCACATAGGAAGGGAAGCCCCACCTGTGGTGCAAGGTGATGCTTGTTGGGGGATGGGGCGATGGACAGAGAGCCAAAAAAAAAAAAAAGAAGGTTGAGATGAGAGCAAGTGAGGCTGTGTTGACCTTCCCTCCTGGAACCCTGAGACAATGCCTCTTAAAAATAGCTAAACCTCCTTGGCATGAGCAAGTGCCCTCTTGAGAAAAGAAGATCACCTTTGCTCCTCTCCTTGAATTGAGTCAGATTTTCCAATGGGACTGAGATGATGAACCCAGCTTATCAGGAGTAGGCGGGGTGCCTTACGCGTGTCCTGCTCTCACCTGGGAATCTGTGGCAGCCACGCTCGGGTGTCTCTTGGCACCTGGGGTCGGGACAGCAGACGCAGCCAAGTCTCAGAGATGAGGAGTGAGAGCCAAGTCTGGTCAACCAGGGAAGAAGGCCAGAGGCAGTGTTTGTCCTGTGTGTCTGCTGAGAGGACCATCCCAGACCCTTCAGGAACAGATGCGGTGGATATAGAGACCGAGACCCAGAGACCAGAGCAGGTTAGCTCCTCCTCTCTCAGGATGGAGCAGCTCCCCCGGCCGAGGCAGATGCTCCGCCCCACCACCATAAATCACACAAACTCCAGAGTGTCAGGAGAGAAGAAGCACAGTGACCAAAAATGGACCCCAAATTAACTGTTTTCTGAAGAACCTGAGTTATGCCCAGTGAACAGGCTTTCACATGTTGGTGCGATTCGCTTTTTACCAAGTGAGAATGAAGGCCTTTGAACAAGATGAGGTCAGTTACAGGATAGGATAAACGTGGTTTTTTTTTTTTTAAGAATTAGTTTTTGTTCATCAGTGTAATAATGAGAAAATTTCTAGTCGACCATACTAATCTGTCTTCTTTGTTTTTAATGTACACATGTGTAGTGTTCTCATTGATGACTTATGTGTTCATAACATCATATGGCTCTCAGATACACCCTTGCATCTGTTTACCAAAATACTATGAGCTAATTGTCAGTATTACGATGCTTAAGGTTCAGGTAAGGAAACTGAAGATTTGTCCAAGAGCAGAGAGCAGATAAGAGAGAGAGAAGAGGATGGCTTTTGGATCAGGTTCTTTGCATGCTCAGAACTACCGCAAAGCTGCTGCTGTTTCCTTCTGAAGCTCTGGATAGGTGATACATTATTATGAGTACATCTAGGCAAAATAAAGCAGCCTATGGAAAACTCAGGCTAATCATTTCACATCTAGGAAAAATGCAGAGAACAACAGGAGTGAGTCAGTATGTTACAAATTCAAGGTCAGTATTGAATGTCATGTCAGTGTCTAGAGTAAATGAGTTCCAAAGGTTTTATGTTATTATTGAGTTAGAAATGACTTACTCATATTTGATGTATAGTGGATTTAGCCACATAGTAGACAGAAAGAGACAGAATATAAAGGAGAGAGAGCAAACATATTTTGTAAGACAATGGCAAACCTCTTAGGAGCTTCAATACATAGTAATAGAGAACATCTCATCTCTTCGGCTATTCATTCATCTTTAGCATTAGTGAATTTATGGCTTGTATTCTTGATCTTGACCTAGAGCCCTGAAATGCTGCCTGTGCTTCAGCAGATACTTTTCAGGAAAGTGATTGTGTGTTATGTGTTGCATACCTATAACCCAGATCTTAGATCGATGGGTACGATTAGGATTGGGAGAGAGGCTGTCGGTTGACATTGGCAATTTCTCCTGTTTATTTTTGTGTACTATATTTCCCCTTTCATGGTAAGCTTTTTGTTCTCAATATTCAATCTGGGTGAATTTGTTGGGCTATTGGTCATAGAAATAGATCTATAGGGTTTTCTTCAATGATATTTTTCATTGCTAATATATTTGCTAGTCAGCCAAGTTGATGGATAATGCATTTTGTGTACATACCAAAGTGGGTTTCTCCTCCTTGCTGAGGAATTTCTGTTTTCCATCTGAGTTTGGTGGACCACACAGTATCCCCACTGTTCGTACAACTTGCTCCCACTATTTAAGCAGTTTCTTTTTAGGGTGTTATGAGTGTGTGTTGTCTCTTTTACATAATTTTTAATTTCCAGGTGAGACTAAATTTGCCATTAGGGTATTATAAATTCACGTCTTAAAATCTGTCGGAATTTCTTGTTGTGCTCATATTTTTAGAGTCTTCACATCAAGCTGAATTTTCCTAGCCCATCTTTACTTACCGCCACTGATGGAAGAGGGTGAGATGAGCAAACTCATGTGTTTGTGTGCCTACAGTGACAGCCTCTTCACCACGTACTTGTATCAGTCATTATCTGATACAGATGACAACAAATTAAAAAATGCTCAGGTTGAATAAATTACATTTCTTTATCCATCACTTTAGAAGAATGGCAGTGTAACATATATATGGTTTGAAATGACTTGTTGAAATTTTGTTTTCCTTTTGAACTTTTTATTTTGTATTGGGGCATAGCCAGTTAGCAATGTTGTAAGTTTCAGGCAAACAACAAAGGGACTCAGTCATACATAGACATACCTCCATTCTCCCCCAAACTCCCCTCCCATCCAGGCTGCCACATAACACTGAGCAGAGTTCTGTGGGCTGTACAGTAGGTCTTTGTTGGTGATCCATTTTAAACACAGCAATATGAACATGTCCATCCCAAACTCCCTATCTCTTCCCCAGACCTTGTTGGATTATTTTTGACTAGATTGGATGAATATCTCTACTGATAAGCCCATCTGATTGATCAAAATGTTCCATGTTGTGTATTTAACTCAGTATTCTTGATGTCCACAGCTCATTTTTTTTCCCCTACTGATAATGGCCCCATTGTTCAATGTATAAATATAATGAAAAATATGCCCATCTGTAATTTTTTAAAAATGGAAAGAAACCTGTAATACACATGGATTGTGTTATGTGGTCAGCTCAGGACTGAAGCTGTGCAAGCTTGAGTTGTGGATGAGGCCACTGCACAAGAGAGGCTGGGAGCATGTGAAAGAGGATGAAGTGGGACACAGATGATGTGCTTAGAGTGAGCCTGTTCCTGCTGTTACTTAGACGAGAGTTCTCATCTTCTTTTGATCTATTTGTGTATCTTACATGCCATATTGTTTCTCTTTGGTTCTCCCATTAACACTACACTCTTTCGGTGTTACCTTTTTTCTCCTCTTTTTGATGTAAAAGTGATGTTCACTGCAAAGTGCAGATAGCTTTGAGCTACTTAAGGAGGGTAGGAAAGAAAACTTCCCAGGCCTCACGTATTTCCACATCTGTACCTAAAACATAGCATGTCTTGGTATGAGTCCTCGAGTTCATGTCTGTTTGGAAGTATTGCACACACACTTGAGCTAATTTGGGCAAACGCCATGTCCTCTGATAAGGAAGTGACTGTGGTCCTCTTGTGTCATTTCCCAGCCCTGGAGTCCTGTTTACACCAGGCTCCTTTGTGAAGGATTCAACATAAAGGTCTTTGATGCTGTGGAGCCCATCCCTGACTCATTATTAGCCGTCGCTCTGTGTCTGGCTGGGGGTTTTTCCATGAGTGGTAAGGTCAGCCTTATACAGTGTTACACAACCTTCCCCCATGCCTTGTGCGTCACTGAGAATCAAATGACTCTCAATAGTGGAAAACAAAATCTTGGAGTAGGGTGGAGAGATGACCAATCTCTAAATAAAGCAAACCAATGTTCAGACTGGAAGGCTTCTCTTCTCTCATGTTCGTTATGCATTTTATTGGTTCCCTGTGAAGAGCTTTGTCTTGCTAAAAGTATTCTTAACATGGGTCTTTGCTGTGGGTGATCATCATCCTTAATACAGTTAAGGAACATCTGAACGTCTTTCAGAGTCAGCACAGTGTAGAAAAGAGGGCATTGAGTCAGTAGGTGCTCATTGGGAGGACCCTTACCTTCTCAATCCATGACTTCATCTGTGCAATGGAAATAATCATATCTACCTCTCAGGGATGATGCATAAGATGTGTAAAATAACTTGGCAAGTTAAAAATACATATTTCAATGAAACGGGCCGCTATTTAAGACCCAGAAGAGTTTACTGTCATTATTTGAGAGAAGGCCACGGTACTGGGACCTCTTAGAAATTGCAACATAATGTTTTAGAAGGAGTGATTTGATAAATACTGGCTTAAAGTAGTGGGATTTTTAATAGCCCAGTTGCAACATTTTTCATATTACTTTGCCTCTATAAGGCTACCGTACTGTATTGAAAAATCTTCTTCCTATAACCATGAAATTGAAAGTGGAACTGGGTTTGAATTAGCTGCTACTCCTTCAGTGACTTGTGAGCAGCGTATTTTGAGTAATTTGCTCCTTACAACTGTTTCACCTCTGACACCCAGCCTCTTTCTCAGTCCTTTCTTTGTTCCTTGGAAAGAAGCAATGGGGAATTTCCACTGATTCTTCTCTGCTCAGTTTTTGACGCACATACCCAATTTTAAGAAGCTGGTATCTAATTCAGAGAAAATGTAATATATGTTTGAAACCTAGTGGTGGGTACACCAATTCAGGAACCTATAAATAAAAGTTAAACTTTGGAGCTAAAATGATTGCTGGGGGTCATCATCTTCATCATGGAAGTCTTGCCTTTATTACCTTATTTGGCAAAGATGCAGCTGTTCGCTTGGGAAATGCCTTTCCAGGTCTTCATCCATAATTCTGAATGGATGCCAAGCCAGATTATTATTTGAAAACTACTTCACATCTTTGCTTTATGGTCTCTGCCTTTAACCTCATGAATTCAGTGTGTGAACATTGAACAGCCAGAAACTATAAATAGGAAAAAAGTGCCTTTTAAAAAATTGCAGTCATTAAGGTATAATGCCATATGGGCTCAAGGGGTGGCAAAGATGGTGAGCGGCTTGTTGTTCATTAGGACTGAAATATTTATATGAGCAGTAATAATAACAGCATATTTGAGCGTCTGTGTGGAATGGAGTTGAGCACTAGCGCAATTAGATAGTACTGACAGCCCCTATTGTAATTATGTAAATGGTATCAAGTTCATCTCTCCCTTTATATTTCATTTCCATGTGTATGTGTAAGGAGAGGACTAGAAACTGAGTCACTGCTGGGCTGGGGTGCTGAGTTATTTATTTACCTGACAGAATAGCCCGGAGCTTATGTTCCTCTGAGTTATTTTTTCATCCGAATCAAGCATGTCCGGTGGGTTGCACAGAAGGGACACACAAATATGCGTTTATTTGAAGCAATGCTTAGCGATAAAGCATCCACATGAAAACCCTGCCAGCCCAGGAGGTCCATTTTGAGCTTTTCCATCTCAGAGCTGTGTATGCCTATACCACTTGACTGATACCGATGCTTCTTTTGTTACCTTTCGAACAGATCATTTTAGAAGGGTCTCTGTAGGGAGGTTCTTGCTGCCTGACTGCCTATCAGTCTTTCCATCTCAATGCAGAAGTATTTGATTAGTGTGTTTAAAAGTGATAAAGATGTCCACAGTCTTGTCACCTTGATTTATGCTGATTATCAGTCTTTAATGGCTCCTCTGCTTTGGCCACCATCCTTGCAGATTGTGATTTTTATGGTTAAAACAGTGCCCTGCCATCCAGTGGCTTCATCATAAATTCGGGTCTTTCTTTCTTTAGTGATTCTGCATGCAGTAGTATAATCCCAGCAACATACATTATCTTTGTCGAAAGCAAGCAGTGACTTTCATAGGGGGTGATTAGTGCATTTATAAGGAGCTCGAGGAATCCTTGTTGGGATCACAGCAGAAGTTATTGTGATTATGCTAGCTGGGCATTAGAATTAGCAGCGATATTACATAGGCTGCCTGAAAATAATTGAAGATTTTTATGCAGTGTCCGTTTAGCACATTAATGTTGTAAATGAGACTGTAACTGCTGTGGTAAAAAAGACTGGTTTTGCAACCTGAAGATGCCATCAGTATGTGGTTGTCACACCAATGAAATGGAAAGCAAGTTAAACGATCGGAGGGCTTTCCTGCTTTAGAACAACAGTCTTGTTAAACAGATTTGGGGTCACTCAGTTTGAAATATCCGTTGATTAAAATGTCTTTTCCGCCAGGGTTTTCCAGGCTGAGTTTTCTCAGTGGTAATATATGTTTAGTCTTTAATCTCCTTACTCTCAAGCCTGGACATAGGGTTTTAAATAACAGAAGATGTGCCCAGGCCTCTATACTTTTGCAGGACCTTCAAGATATGGATAATTTGCTTATGTAAACATAAGCCCATATATTCTACACAGTAGTACTTCCCGGAAATGCCATCCCTTACTGAAGAAAAGCTGAACATAAATTAAAAGGCTTTACTATTTTATGAGAGCTGTTACCTTCAAGTCAATTATAACAGCTCCTTGCTTATAGTAGACATTTTAAAAGTGTTTTAATGCTACTAATGAAGGTACTGACAATTTTTAAAAAAGATTTTTGAATTAATATTAGTATGTACCTGTTTCTTCTGTGTTTTTAATACTGCTATTTTCTGTGCTCATAAGTTAAGCTAGATGGAACTTCAATCTCTTACAGTCTCCAATATGTGAAATATTTATACCTCTTTGCTTTCTACTAGTTTTATGTTCAGTTCTAATGATAATATCCTATACAATAAGCTCTACTAGCTCTGACCTCTTAAAATTAGTCAAAACTGCTCCTTAACTTCTAGCAGGGAGAAAATACTTAGAATTTTTTTGAGCCATATTTGTTTTTAGGTAAAAATGAAGGTGAAAGTGTTAGTCACTCAGTCGTGTCCAGCTCTGCAATCCCATGGACTGAAGCCTGCCAGGCTCCTCTGTCCATGAGATTCTTCAGGCAAGAATACTGGAGTAGGTTGCCATTCCCTCTCCAGGGGATCTTCCCGATCCAGGGATTGAACTGGAATCTTCGTCATTGCAGGCAGATACTTTACAGTCTGAGCCACCATAATGACCCCTGTTTTTAGATAGGGAAATGCCAAGTTGTATTATAGGAAGTCTTTAATTCCCCAAGTGGTACCAGCTTAGAGAAACCACAGATCTCAAGGGCCAGTCTTGGGAGAGTAGTTCATTTACAACATGTCTTTAACATTTCTAGATGTGGCTTTAGTTTGAGTTTTGGATGATAATAAACTCTACCCAGTATGTTTCTTTAGCTGGGCATTTGAGGATATATGCCAAGCTGCAGAGTGTTTACTCTATTACTCCCCTCAATTTGCAAACACTGAAATAGGGACTCTTTAACATCTGCTTTGTGTTTCTACAATGATGCCTGCAAAGTCTTTAAATCTTGCCATCATATAGTTTAATAGGTTGAAATGTTAATTATCATATATCCTGGTGTGCTCTGTTGGATTATGATTGTCGTAAGTGAGTCAATGTACATCTCCTTACCAGAGCAATTATACACAGACTATAACCTCTCCCACAGAAAGCCCTTTTCTGTTGGAGTTTTGTGCAGACATTTCAAATGTGAGTGGGCTGGAAAGAGATGTTGAGATGGATGAGTAAGGCCAGAATTAATTGAACTTGGATTGATTGGGAGAAAAGCCTTGTATGGGAACTTGAGGGCATACCATAGGTGATCTGTATGGCGATTAATTCCCTGTGAAGACAGTATATACCCATAGTATCTGTCCACTTCATTTCCACAATTGTAGCATTCCATTTATAATGGACAGTGAGTCTCATTAGAATAAACAGAGAGAGACTCTTTTGTGGGTGTGACAAATCAGTGGACATCACAGAGATTTAGCTCTTAGGATTAAATCATGTGTGATTCTGCAAAGAGCAATACAAACTGCTTGATCAGAGGAGGTGTTAGTTGTGTTGCTTAGTCTCTCACAATATGATTATTCCCTTTTGTCATTTTGATAAATTAACGTCGGCTCACATATTCAATAGGGGATTTTTTTAAGTTATGTTTTTAAAGCCCCAGGGCTCCAGTTTAAAAATGCAGGTTAATTCTCAGAGGCTTTCGAAAGCATTTCTGCATCATGCTGCTAATTAAGATAAGGTTATCATTTTAAGTTATACCAGGAATGCAATTAGACCTTCTAGTGAGAACTGCAGCAATCCATTTTATACAAATTATTCAGAGCTGGTAAGGTAGAATGCAGTTTTAATAGGACAAGTGAACATCCTGTGATTTATTAGATATCATGTGAATTCAAATGACACCTGAACACAGCATCTGTAGCCATCATGCGCCCATGTCACCGGGAATCCACGTCAACAGCCTTTCCCCAGAAGAGACTTAATAATATGCCCTCTGTTCTCTGTTGTTGACTGGCCGTGATTTTGGATTCGAGAGGGATTTTTGTTTTCAGATTTGAATGGGTTTAGACACGAGAAAGCTATATGTAGAATACAAAGCACAGATTACCTGGCCTTCCCATTTATCTAGACCGATGCATGCCACGGAGAAGTCTCCAGGCCTCTGCTTGCCTGCTTTGTTCTTTCGTGTGGCCTGCAGAGCTGGGTGACCAACCAACAGTGTGATTGCCTAAATGTTTCTGTGTTGTCCGTCTCTGCTGAAGAGGATTGGGTGTTGGATAAGAAAGTTACATCTTTTCTGCCAGCTGTCAGTAATTACTTATTCGTGAAGTGGATACCTGTTTTCTGTGGATGTGTGAGGATGGCAGAGTTGAATAGCCCCCGGGAAGGTTGTCTGTCTTTTCCTCCTAAGATCCTTGCTGAACATCCAGAACTCTGTAATAGGGCATATATCTTTAAGGATACCTTAAAAAGAGGTGGGTTAAGTATCCATCTGTAATGCGGGAGACCTGGGTTCTGTCTCTGGGTTGGGAAGATCTCCTGGAGAAGGGAAAGGCTACCCATTCCAGTATTCTAGCCTGGAGAATTCGATGGACTGTGTAGTCCATGGGGTCGCAAAGAGTCCAACATGACTGAGTTACTTTCACTTTAAAAAGAGGTGAAAAGTCTTTTCCCTGCTTAGCTTTTGGTTTCATTTGACGTGTCAGCTGTTCTGCCTTTTGCGGTCTGCCTAAATTCTTCAAATTGAACTGTTTCATTCAGTGTGTATTTATTGAATTTTTGTTGTGTGCTGTGCATTGTGCTAAGTATCTGGCATGTGGTGAAAAAAGATGATGCTCTCGTATCTATAACATGAGCCCACCTTTCCCACTTCTGTCATGAACCATATAGCACCATCTCACCTTTCCTTATAATTTACAGAGAAGATTAATACCATCTCTTACAGTCTCCTTCATCTTCTCTCTCCTTCATATCCACTATTATCTACAGCTGAAAGGTTTTCTTTCTCTTCACTCTCATTGAAAATGTCTGTTCTCATCCATAAAATTGACCTGGTTAATTCTATGAGTTACTGAATCAGTTTTCTTCCTCTTCTTTATCTCAGTTTTTCTCTCTTCTCTGCTCCTTCTTTGCAACCAAGATGCAGGCTCACATTTTGCCCTTAACCTATGGGTAAACAATAAATAAAAATCTGTCTTGCCTCTGTTACTCATTCAGGCTTTCTAGTTGCCCAGTTTTCTGGAGAGTGTATCTGTATAGCTGCTGGATCTTCTTCCTCATTCGATTTGATTTATGTTAGTTTTGGCCACCCTGCCTGTGTCTTCTTTTGTAAAACAAAGGAGCCAAGTTGTATGAATACTATAAGGCTGGCAGCTAGACTCTTTTATTTCCTGGGAGGATTTTTAAACACTTGAACTATTGATTTTTAGAGAATGTTGGAGTATAAACTTCTCAAGATGTCTGATCATGTCTGTGAAACTCCTGCATATCCTAGGTTATTGAGTATCACACGCCATAGTTCAAAGTATGCTTCATGATTGTTCATTAATCCTCTCCATTGCAAGGATAAATTGGCAAATTTAAGACATTATGGACATGAACTGTGAGCACACACTTCTTAATATTGCTTCATCAGAAGACTTCTCCAGGGGATTTTCCCTGATAGCTCAGTTGGTAAAGAATCTGCCTGCAATGCAGGAGACCTTGGTTCGATTCCTGGGTCGGGAAGATCCGCTGTAGGCTGAGCGACTTTCGCTTCACTTCATCACAAGACAAATTGACAAGAGACCCCCTGCTAATATTCTGAAAACCAGGCATGTTCCTTGCATAGAGACTACCACTTCCTCTCTTCTACTCAGACTCTTGTCCATGGTGCTGGGTACCTTCTGGATTCCTGCTCACAGTACTGTTTTCTGGTCTCATCCACATTTTTATGTAAGATTCATCAACCTGTAGCTGAAACTTTTCTGGGATGAAAATAGGGTGTTGGTCAGATTGACAAGAGCATCTGGTTGTGTTGATAGTTACACATCTCCTTGTAAATGAGTACATTGACATTCTGATTAGGGTTTGGCTCTTTGTGTTACTTAGTGGCAGGGAATTCATGGTCTTTTTTGATAAAATAATGAAATGGCATGTATGTTCTCTGTATTTGTGGGAGTGAAGAATATGAGTCTGGGTTTAAAAATGTGACTAACTAGATAAAGTTAAGATACCTGATGTTGTTCAGTTGCTGCGTCCGACTCTTTGTGACCCTGTGGACTGCAGCCTGACAAGCTCCCTCTGTCCTTCACTGTCTCTAGGAGTTGGCTCAGATCAGGTCCGTTGAGTTGGTCATGCTATCTAACCATTTGACGCAGTTTTATATTGGTAAAAAGATTATATTGATAGCTAGATGGAGAATGGCATTGAAAAAATACCCCAAATCACATTGAGTTTCAAGAGGCTTTTTGTTTCAGCACCTGTCTTGAACATAGTTCATTCATCCAACAGCTATGTGTTGAACGTCTTTATCAGGATAGAACCTGGGTAAAAAGGTGGGTCATAGGGCAGAGGGTAGAACATTCTCAGTCAGAAGGAGAGCATGTATGAAGTATCTGAAACTAAAAGAAGATGGCATGTTAAAGCAGGTGGAGATTGCCGAGAGGCAAGGAAACCAGTGTGAGAATGATGTGAGAGCAAACTGGGGAAGTAGGCAGTACCTGGATCTGTTGTTACTGGTTTCTATGGCATATGTTGGTCTTCCCTTGTAGCTCAGTCAGTAAAGAATCTGCCTGCAAGACAGGAGGCCTGGGTTCGATTCCTGGGTCAGGAAGATCCCCTGGAGAAGAAAATGGCTACCCACTCCAGTATTCTTGCCTGGAGAATACCATGGAGAGAAGAGCCTGGCGGGCTAGAGTACATGGGGTCACCAGAGTTGGACATGACTTAGTGACTACACCACCGCCATGGCATATGTTATGTAGAGGACCATTTCATTCACTGGGTCTGCATGGATATACGTGAATATATTTGGTTCACATTTGTCCCCTGCTCACTGCTGAACAGATTTGCACTATTGATGGACTCTTTTCTCTCATGTATATTCCACTTCTCCCTCTCGACTGCATCTTTTCCACTGGCTTTTAATAGCAGTCAAGTCCCAGGGGTCTGAAGGGAGGAGGAGGGACAGTCAGCCCAGGACATATTGTTTATCATGAAAAAAGAGAGTGCTATTAAATAATCTATTCCCAACTATAAGGAACATATATACATATACATATGTGTGTATATATATATATATATATATATATATATACATACACTTTTTTTATATTTACATATGCAGAGAAGAAAATTCCCTGGGAGAATATAAGCCAAAATAACATTATAGTAATATCATATGTATGCTATGATACATATGTATAAAGAATCTGCCTGCCAGTGCAGGAGATGCAGGAAATGTGGGTTTAATCCCTGGGAGGGAGGGCATGGCAACCCAGTCTGGTATTCTTGCCTGGAGAATCCCATGGACAGAGGAGCCTGGTGAGTCACAGTCCATAGAGTTAGACACAACTGAAGTGACTTAGCACACACGGTGATATATATGTATATGTTGGCTTATGTGTGTATGTATATATATACATACACATATGGTCAATTTATAGATTGAAATATCCATGGCAAAAAAACATACAAAAAACCAAAGAGCTTTGTTAAAGTGCTCTCATCTTATGCACAGACAACTCCTTGACTCCATATTCCCCCTACAGGTACTGTTTTCTTTCCTCCTCTTTTATCCGTGTTTGTTGAAAGCATTTCTGTCTTCATTTCCTCAGTGCAGCCAAAAGATAAAAAATAAAATAGTCTCATCTCCTTCCTTGACTTGTTATGAGAGGTAGCTTAGCATGACAGGTAAGACCACAAGTTCCAAGAGCAGAGTGCCTGGTTTATATCCCAGTTGTGTGGATTAGGCAAGCATCTTAATTTCTAACAGTTTAGTTATATGTTGAACTTCCCTGGTGGCTCAGATGGTAAAAGAGTCTGCATGCAGTGCAGGAGACCCAGGTTCAATCGCTGGGTTGGGAAGATCCCCTGGAGAAAGAGAATGGCTACCCACTGCAGTATTCTTGCCTCGAGAATTCCATGGATAGAGGAGCCTGGCGGGCTACAGTCCATGGGGTCACAAAGAGTCAGACACGACTGAGTGATGAACACTTTCATTTTATGTTAAGTAAGGATAATTATAATACCTGCCTCATCTAGTTGTAAAGACATAATGAGTTCATATATGTAAAATGCTTAAAACAGTGTCTGGAAAATGGCAGGAACCACTTGAATGTTTAGCTGTAATTTGTGAATGAAACATGAGTTTATATTATCTCCATATGTATGGAATTCAGTTGCCTATAAACATCTCCTCTCTCAGCTCTAAGGGCACATGAGAGTCATGTATCCAGTCTCCTCATGTCAGATACTTCCATGAAGTACAAAAAAGAAAAGGAAGGAAAACATCAAACGTAAAGGAGAGGTTCCCTGGAACAGATGTAACTACCTGCAGTGGGCTATTTCCAAAAGAGGTGCAGTGGTTAGGAATCCAAGCAAAGACAGACATCCTGGCCTTTTCACATTTATCTTAAACAAACCACACTGCACTGTATAACCCAGGGGCATTTTAGCAATAAGAGTTTAAAAACAAAACCAAAAATCTTCAGAAGAATCCACCATCATTAGTGAATGTGGTGCTTTGATTCAACAATCTGCTCACAAAAATAAATCATGGTGTTAACTGGAAAACGTAAGACAGGTTCAAAAGTGATGAAACAATAATGCACCTATGTCATAAAAAACAAGCAGAGTTGAAATAAAGATGATTTCAACCCCAGGAAAAAAAAAAAAGTAAATGGCTGGTCAATCCTGGTGTTTCCTGCCTCAGCCAGGGGTTCCTCTATCCTGTTGTTTTACACATGCCAGACAAGTAGATCCCATTCTCCGTGATCTCTTTTCTCTCATTTCCAGTTTATCACCCTGTCAACTCAACCTACTAAATTTCTAGTGAAAGCTTGTATTTCGCAGTGTTTACACTACCACCAGCCCCTTCTGGAGATACCACCCTGTCTCATCTTAAGTACTATAAAAAAGATCTGTCTGTTTTCACTCTGTCTACTCATCACCTCCAGTAAATTTTCCACCCTCTTGCCAGAGTTCTCATTTCAAAAGGCCAGCCTGATGATTTTCTCTTGGTTTCCTGCTCTTCCATGGCTTCCCATTGATCTGAGGATAATGATTGATCAAAGTCTTCATGTGGTCACATCAGCAGTAAAAGGAACATTGGTGGTATATATAGCCTTTATATAGTGTGATGAGAACGGCAGAGGCACAGGTTGGTTCTCCTCCTCCAGTCCCATAACCCTTGTCAGACCATAAAGAGAGCATCAGACCAACCCAAGTTGAAGGACATTCTCATTTTGCACACTTCCTGAGCAGTACTTCCTAGACTATCAAGACAATCAAAAACAAGGAAAGTCTAAGAAGCTCATATCTAAGAAGCACCTAAGGACATATGACAAATAAATGCAATAGGACATCCTTGATGGGATCTTGGAACAGAAAAATGACCTTAGGTAAAAACTAAGGAACTCTGAATAAAATATGGGTTTTTGTTAATACTGTGTCAATTACTCATTGTGACCAGTGTAAGGTTTAGTAATAAGAAATACCAGGAACTCCCTGTACCTTATCTTGTACATTTCCCAGTATCCAAAGTTATTCTAAAAGTTAAAAAAATATTTTTTTTAATGTGTGTTAGTGTTTCAACTTAATCTCAGTGCTATTCAATGCCATTTGCTTATTAGTTTTACTTGTATTTGATTACGTATTACCTCAAGTTGGTTTGAGTCACTCACATTTTTTTTTTTTAATGTGATTGTCATACGATTGATTTTTCCACAACAGAGAAGCCATTCCATCCTTGTTTAATCTTTGGAAAATAAATCCCATCCTTTGTGACTGACTTTCTTAAGATGCTTTAAGAAACCAGGAAGAGTCTAAGACGTTATGAGAGGAGACCTAGTTTAGAAGTAAAAGGACAAAACCAATAAATTAGCTAAATACATTGGCATAAAATCAGAAGCAATATTTGTGAGAGCATGATTCCAGACAATGTATCTGTAAGATATACTTTACAAACTTAGTCTGATTAATTTTTGTTTTTCTGAGGATATGATTCTTTTCTGTAATTATCGTTCTGTTTTCCCTGACAGGCTATCTAGTACTGCCTGCCTGAAGCTCCCTGTGAATTGAGTTATTCTCAATAATACTCTGTATTATGAAGGCATGATTTGAGTGGCTGTCCACTGTGATCTGCTTATTTGGGCCTTTACATAAAACAGGTGGTTCTTCCATCTCATCAACATGTCTTCTTATCCAGAGTTTGCCATCTTGTCTGTGGCTCATCATAGGCGTGGCTCTGTCCTGTAGGTGGTCCCAGTTTATCCAGCTTCTTCTTTACATCTTGATCATTTCTTTTAGCTACTACTAGTTCCCTCGTCGTTTCAGACTTTATCAGGGCTCAGATTATTTGGTTCTGTGTTTACTTATACTGTGATTAATTCCCCAAAGTCTTTGTAGAAGCTAATTCTGTTTGGCTCTGAGAGGATCCAGGCAACTGTGATCCCAGTCAGATGGCATTTACACTCGGCAAGCACAGGACTGAAGCCCAGAGCCAAAGAGTAAGCCGCCTCTGATCTGTGGTCTTACCATCTGAGCTCAGTGTTGCTTAAGTGCCATCTTAATGACTCGTATGTGTGGGGTTTGATCCTGTTCACCTCAACCTCTCTGTTAACCTTTTTTGATCTAGTTAATGCTTTGAACTTGACCTATTGTAATATGACTCTAATCTCAAGAGCAAAAGCTACAGAGTCAGAGCAAGGTGTGAACCCTGCCTCAAATGTTTATTGGCTCTTTGATCTTGAGAAAGTTACCTCATCTCTGTGAGTCTCCATTTCTTTGTTTGTAAACCGAAAAGAACAGTGGATTTGCAGATTGTGGTAAAAATTAGGCTAAGTGGTTCTGAAACTCCTGTAGAAAACTTGATGCTGAATACGTACTGGCTGTCATCAGTATGATTATTCAGTTGGGTTTATCTACCTCATCTTCTCATCTAGCTCCCACTAGCTGGCTCTCTATGACTCGCAGCCAGGTCTCAGCCCCCCATGTCAATTCATACATTCCTATGTTTTTCTGGTCACTGTCTCTGTCATTATGAACAAAGCTGTCAACTTTGGTGCCCTGCTTCAGTGTTTCTTAAAACTCTCTGGTATGCCATTTGACCATTTCTCGCTAGGTACACATATGATTAGAAAACGTGTTGTGTTTTCTTGCTTGAATGTTGCTGTTGTTTTCATGATAATGAGAAGAGTTGAGCAGTCCCAAGAGCAGAATCAGCCTTCGGTGAATATTTTGGTGTGTGGGGTCTGTTGGGAGAGTGGAGAAAGAAGCAAAGAGATGCAAGGCAGAGGGATGGAGTCTGGTGCCTGAATTTCCAGCCTGGCTCTTCCACCTGCTGTGTGGACTTGGTCAAAGTACTTAGCGTTCAGTAACTGCAGTTTCTTCGTCTGTAAAATGGAGATACAGACAATGCCTAACTCATAGTTTTCCTTGGGAGAATTAAATGTGAAATGCTGACAGCACTGCCTAGCATGTATTAAGAAATAATTAAGTGTTCATATTATCAAAGTTATTCTTTTCCCGATGTTTTACAACAGTCACTCCATCAGATAATCTTACTGATAGATATGGCTAGTTACAACCTCAGTCGCTTTGAAGTGGTAAGATTGTCTTTGTCTTTTTTAGTACACCCGCACAAATAAGTTTCTCCTTTCAAAGTACCAACACAATAAAATAAAGAAAATTTAAAAAAAAAAGTACTCATATGAATAGATGCTATATTTATGTCTATATTAGCACTCTAAAATAATTACCTGAATTTTTTCTTTAGACTCTTTACAGAAATATTCTTTGGAATATCCTCAGTAATAAGAAATATTTGTCTTTCAGTCTCGAGGATCCAAAGTTAGTGCCAACGTATTAAAGTGAGTGATCTGCATTAATGATCTCTTCTACATATATGTATAATTTTATGTACTTGTGTAATTGCATCAATTACCTAACTTTATGATAACATTAATAGGTATATAGTTAATACCCATCTGCACACAAAATGTGTGTGTGTATACTTAAAAGAGAGTGTCAAGGACCAGTGTTTAAGGTAAGCTCAGTTATTTTCATGAAGAAAAGTTCATCACTGAGCCACAGTTCACTTAAAGTCACACAGAATCGCACATTCCAGAAATTTTTAAGAAAGCCCAGGGACTTCCCTGGTGGTCCAGTGGTTTAGACTTTACCTTCTAGTGTAGAGAGTGTGGGTTCGATCCCTGGTCAGGGAGCTAAAGTTACACATGCCTCAAGGCGAAAAAATGTAAAACAGAAGCATTATTATAACAAATTCAAGAAAGACTTTAAAAAGTGGTCCACATTAAAAAAAAAATCCAAAACAAAAGAAAGTCCATGTTTCTGACCTTAATGCATGGAATCTCTAAGCTGTGCGTTTGGAAACTGCATTCCTAGCACTCTTGTCTCCTTCTGTAGCCACACATTCCTCTAGGCGCCGTAGTACTGATCTTGGGGAGCCTGTAGCAAAGGGTGCAGCTGAGCCCTGCTGTCAATGAGACGCACACTCTAACTTGGTTTCAGTAGTACGCCTGCGTTGACTGCTTGAGAACGTTGCACTGTCTTAGCAGCCAGTGACATATCTGTATGCCCTTGGCATCCTCAACATGGCCATTTCAATTATTTTAAAGTTTCCTCTAAAAGTCTGCCTTGCAACTTGAATGGCGACGTGGTCATTTGTGCTAATTGTGTTTTAGAGTCTCTTATTATATGGGTGACAGAAAGCTAATGTTTGCAACTTTTGTTCACACCAGGTACCATTAGGCACTTAATTATGTAACAGTGGCTACCTAGCTATCCTTTGCAGACACCAGAAAGCATCAGTCTCTCTTCCCAGCGCTGCGTGTGTCTGGAACACACGTGCAGCATGTAGGCTCAGCTTCTTGTCCGGCTGTCTGGATAGCATGATCCTTGCTATTTGAACCTCTGCCTGACTCCCAGACCGGGGCTGAGTCAGTATCACTGCCCCAAGGGGCTCTGCATGAGGCTTCAGGGAATGAGAGAAAGTAGAAGACAGTATGACTCATGGGGGCTTCCCAGGTGATGCTAGTGGTGAGGAGCTCACCTGCCAGTGCAGGAGATGTAAGAGACGTGGGTTTGATTCCTGGGTTGGGAAGACCCCCTTGAGGAGGCCACAGCAACCCATTCCAGTATTCTTTCCTGGAGTATCCCCATGGACAGAGGAGCCTGGCGGGCTAGAGTCCAAAGGGTCGCACAGAGTCATATACGACTGAAGCAACTTAGCGTGGATGCACGCATGAGTGACTTGTGGATGCCCAAGATCATAGATAGTTGGATGGTTTATATCTTGAGAACAGAAGACCTTAAAAAAAAAAAAAAGAAGCTTCTGACACATAAGCAGAGTATTAGAGCCTGGACACTCAGCGTCCTCCTTTTTCTGTAGATGATGCTGACTCAGAACAGTCAAAGATGAACAGAGAGAAAGGCTGGCCCCAACCCGGGCTCCAATTTTGAGAAAGTCACACCTATCTTGTCAAGTTTTACTTTTAGTTTCTTTAAGAGAAAAATTGCGTAGTCTAATAAGATACTTAGTAAGGAGATGAACTATTGTGGTATGTCAGGTTAACGTCACGTAGTTTGGACTGTGTCTTAGAATCTCATCGTGGAGTGAATTTTACTGTAATGCAAGATCTCACCATGAGCGGGTATTCTGTTAATGACCATATGTCATCATTCCTTCCCTTCTGACTGAGGATGTGAATAGAGTTCCCATTGTGTGAACTGCTGATTGCCGTCAGGCCACTCTGTTGTCATGGTTCTGGTTAAAAAATGTGAAAGAAACTAGATCTTTTCAACCTAAAGGTTCTCTCTGTGTAGTTAATTAAAGACATTTTTCAGAAGACATTTGGATTATGGGAAAGCAATGATAGCACATCATGACATTTATTTCATTCCTTCCCCCCGAGAATCTCAGTAATTGGTTCACCTATTCAAAACGGTTATTTCATCCGAGGGTAAAGATTCTGGGTCCCCCAGTCAGACTCCCTTAATTTATCTAATTGGCAGCATCTTTTACAAACAACCCTGGACATAGGAACTTTCTGATTTGTGAATGTGCCATTCACGTGTTTTGAGACAGTTGAATGTAAAGCTTATCTAATGTCAAGGAAAGTCTTTAGGAAACTTTGTTGTTTTCTTGTTGTTTAGTCGCTAAGTTGTGTCTGGCTCTTAAGAAACTTTAGCCAAGAGTTAATATTTTATTTGTACCATTGTGTTAAAGAACACATTTTAGAAATTAAAATTCCACATAAACTGTTGAAATGCTGGGCAGCTCAAGGTGCATATTGTTGAAGTTTTCACTTTGCAGCTGGAGAAATAAGACATGGATGGCTTACCTGTGATAGCAAATAAAAAGACAATGGCAGAATGGCCACCAGACCTGGAGCTTTTGACTTCATGTCCAGTGGTCTTCCTCCTGGGCTAGGCTATTCTGCATCATCAGAGGTATTTCATTTTATGCAGTTCTGTTGTGATATAGGAAGAAAACAGAAGATGTACTCATTGCCTTGTGGGGATTTTATCTTCCCATGGAAGAGAGAGTATGTGTAGTCACAAACACATTGATGTTTCCTACTGCTCCTTTCCTTTTTGTTACCATAGAATCTGCTCAAAAACAAAACAAAAATGCTCATATAGTTGCATAAAGCTGCTGTCCAATGATTCACTTGGAACGTGTACGAACATGGGTGCAGGTGAGCCCGGTGAGTCACCAGAGTGATGTGCCCAGCTGGAGACCAAAGCAGACGGTGCTGCGTGATCGTGATCTGGCCTCTTGGAGGGAAGGAGGTGAGAGTGCTGGTTACTCGGTGTGGCCACACTGTGGGACCTGGTGTTCACGTGACACGTCTTTCAAAGGACCACTGATAAACGGGCATGCATTCAGAGACTGGAATGGTTACTCTGTGTGGCCACAGTGTGGGAGCTGGTGTTCACGTGACACGTCTTTCAAAGGGCCACCCATAAACGGGCATGCATTCAGAGACTGGAAAATGGGACGTTGAATGGAGTAGATGTCATGGAGTAGTGACTAAAGAAGTTGCACATAGTAGGTGTAGAGAAGAACCATCTGAGCGGTGATGATCATTGTTACTTAGTCTTATAAGTCATGCCCAACTCTTCTGTGACCCCGTGGACTGTAGTGCATCAAGCTTCTCTGTCCTTGGGATTTCCCAGGCAAGAATACTGGAGTGGGTTGCCATTTCCTCCTCCAGAGAATCTTCCAGAGTCAGGGATGGAGCCCACGTCTCCTGCGTTGGCAGGTGGATTCTTGAGAGCTGAGCCAACAGGAATGCCTGTGGGCAATGATAGATTCCCTCTGATATCTGAGAGACGTCCATGTGAAAGCACTCTAAACTCGCGCTCCTAAGCTTCTAAATTGAGGCCTGGTAAATAGAAGCTCCAGCGAGGCACCAGACCTTTTGGATCGGGGCTTCAAAAGATGGAATGGGTTTCTGCCTCCCGGGGCACTCCATTTTCAGTCACTGGAGGTGTTGCATGGAGGAGATATTTTAAAGGGCACCGTTCACAATTCAGATTTGCAGTTGGACGAGATGACCTTTAAGGTGCTTTGCAGCACCTGGGGTTTTATGATTCTATTTCTATTATGCTTCGATGCTGGGTATGTGTCACATTGTTTGAACCAAACACTGGACAGGAGCACAGTTTGGAATGTTGATGGCCCTTACATCTATTTTGTGTTTCAATTTCTGGAAGCGGTCTCTTTGTCTTTGAGGCAGTTTGGTCCCTGACCTTCTGTAACATTTGGATCTCAGCCACACTGTCTTTGTTTACTGTAAAGAGCATGGAAAAACTGACTTCCTGACAGTGCTCTGCGAAGTCTAAGGTCAAACCACTCACAGGTGAACAAACACAGTCTTTCCACCTTAAAATTGCCATTTGGCCCCTGTAAAATATATCAGGGTCATAATACTAGGTAAGAGAAGAGAGGGGAAACCAGGGCTCTGCCGGCAGCCAACTATTAGTCATTTTGTCATTCTGCTCTGTGAAGAGCTTATCTTAATTCAGTATCCATCCATTTTGGGGAAGTTAGAAAACATGGCCTGCAATTTAAGTCCCCTGGCAACCTAGTGAATGAGCCTAGAGAGATCCTTTTCTCTACACTCTCATCATCAGTATCTCCCAGGAGATATTGCAGAGACAAAGCATAGCATTCTTATTCACTTAAAAAAGTTAAAAAGAGGCACACTCATTAAGGTTCCTATCATCCAAGCTCGCTCTTTTATGGTAATACCTCAACGTGGCCTAATGTGTTGAGTTACTTTCAAGAAGCCATATTCATTTTTTTTTTTTAAAAAAAAAAAACTAACCTCTGCTCTTCTTTGTTGTTGTTCAGTCGCTAAATTGTGTCTGACTCTGCAACTGCATGGACTGTAGCATGCCAGGCTTCCCTGTCCTCTGCTACCTCCTGGAGTTTGCCCACATTCCTCATGTCCATTGAGTCAGTGATGCTATCTAACCATCTCATCCTCTGCCGCCCTCTTCTCCCTTAGCCTTCAATCTTTCCTAGCATCAGGGTCTTTTCCAGTGAGTCGGCTCTTCGCATCAAGTGGCCAGAGTATTTGGAGCTTCAGAAACAGTCCTTCTAATGAACATTCAGGGTTGATTTCCTTTAGGATTGACTGATTTGATCCCCTTGCTATTCAAGGGTCTCTCAAGAATCTTCTCCAGCACCACAGTTGGAAAGTAGCAGCTATCTGGAGCTCAGCCTTCTTTATGAACCAACTCTCACATACTGGGAAAACCATAGCTGTGACTTTTATGGACCTTTGTTGGCAAAGTGATGTCTCTGCTTTTTGATATGCTGCCTAGGTTTGTCACAGCTTTTCTTCCAAGGAGCAAGTGTCTTTTAATTTTATGGCTGCAGTCACCATCAGCAGTGATTTTGGAGCCCAAGAAGATAAAATCTGTCACTGCTTCCACTTTCCCCTCCTCTGTTTGCTGTTGTCAAAAGCAGTAGGTTCCCTTTGTCAAATGGAGGGAAGGGTCTTCCTGGTTGAGGGTCTCATAAGCTCTTTGCAGACCTAGATGGCGCCTCATTCATTTTCTTCTCCAGTCATGCTTCATACACTGTCTTACCCAAGAAGGTCCACATAACACATTGGTGTGAGTGTCACTGAACAAAACAGTGACCTTGTTCACATATTACCCATTTACTCAGAATCATTCATTTTCCAGAGCCAAGTTTCCTTCTTAATATTTAAAGATTAATTAATCACTGCAATTAATCTAAAGCAGTATCACAATATTCCCAACATAAATTTGCATTTTTTCCTTTTTTCCTTCAACAATGTAGGAATAAATTTGGCTTTCACTGTATTTTTTTTTCTTGGTCTCTAGTCTAAGTAGGCTCTTGAAATGCCCTAGTTATGTAACATTGCTCTTGAACTCCACTTAGAGATGATATACTAGCCTTTTACTAAAATATATCTGAGTATTAAAAGCCCAATTCTTTACTGCTGATGAGAAAGATTATTAACACTTTTTTTCCATAGCTATAATATGAAGCAATAATACCCCCTTTTACTTGCTGAGCCAGAAGCAGTATGTCATATTAACCTTCATTAGCTACTTAAGAAATGAGGTACATTTGTTAATTTAGGATTCTGGTTAGCTAAGATGGCATGCGCAGGGCGATAAACTTGGTTGGTTTTCCCACTTTGCCGTGTATCAAAAAATGAAAGAATGGTAAAGTACGTCTGGATGCTCACTTTACTGCCTTGGTAATAAGGGCAGCGTCCAGATGAGGAGCTATACCTGGATAGGATGGGTCTGTAGGCGAGGAGCACAGATTGGCATGGCTGGAGCAGGGAGGAATTAGCAGCATCTTATCAGAACCAGCCTGAAGAGGAGCCCTAAGGGGCAAGATGGGTGAAAGCAGGTATCATCGAAAATCTGGGCCGGTGGTAGAGAGAGAAAATGGATGCTATTTCTATGTATCTAATTTCATGATGGACCTTGCCCCTTGGATATCCTATGAGATGTTAAATTTTCTGTAGTTTTTTTCTTCTGTGTAGCCTTTATTTTTCCCATTTCTACCTCCATTTACTTAACTGATTCATTCAGTATTTTTTAAAAATGTATCAAGTATTGTGCTCAGAAAAACAAGAATGGAGGAGATCAGTTTCTGAGCTCAGGGAACTGCTTGATTAATTTATCCAGGTTTAAAAAAACATGCAGTCAACTTTGCTATCATTTTTCCCTTTCCCCAAGAACACACCAGTAATGTTATTTCTTTTTTCATAAAGCCTCTAGAACCCCTCTTGGTTTTTCTCCTGCCACTACTGCATTCAGGCAGTGGACCCTTGTAGTCAGCCTATGGTAGGAGCCTCTTGGCCAGTCTCTTTATATCCCATCTTTCCTCTGCCCTCTGTTAATTTTAGCCGTGTGTGCTAAGTCGCTTCAGTCATGTCTGACTCTTTGCAACCCTATGGACTATAGCCTGTCAAGCTCCTCTGTCCAAGGGATTCTCCAGGCAAGAATACTGGAGTGGGTTGCCATGCCCTTCTCCAAGGGATCTTCCCCACCCAGGAATTGAACTCTGTCCCCTACATTGCAGGCAGATTATCACTAAGCCACCAGAAAAGTCTTCCTATAATTTGGAACAATAATGGAAAAGTCGCGTGCTTTTTAGGATAAAGGTAAATTGCCTTAGCCTTGTAATGTGGCTCTCCCTGCTCTTGTCTGACTTCTACAAACCTTGCCCTCTGCTTGAACTGAATTGATCTCATGCACCTCAGTCAGGGTTGTGTGTCCCCTCACCTTTCTGGTTTCCAGCTCCGAGGATGTACAGCATAGCAGTTAAAAAGTAGTGCTTAGAGGCCAGACGTATTGATCTGTTAGCCCTGATTGCTGTGCAGTCTTGGGCAGCTTATTTAGCCTCTCATGGGTACTTCTGTATGATTGAAAAGAGGTTATTAAAGCACTAAGTCCTTCACAGGATGAACTGTGTTCAGGGATGTGAAATGCTTAGAGGAGACCCTGGCGTAAATGAAGGGCTAGTGTTTCGCTGCCCCTATTGCTATTATTGTTGTGGCCCAAACCTGGCCCCCTACCCTGGCCAGATGTTTCATAGCTTACTGCAGATCTCAGGGTTCTTTGGGGACCTTGGCAGACATTTAGGTAGAATTCCCCTTTCCCTTCTCAGACCTTCTATGGCACTATTTACCCAACATTCATTTGGTAGGCAGATTTAGACCTGTTTATTATTGTTACAAGAAATAAACCTTGAAGAGATAGCAATTCAAGATAGTACATGGTTAGTGCCAATAGAGCACAGGATGCATAGATTACACATTGTCTGAGGGCAGGGGTAGTGCCTCCTGGGACTTTGGTTTCCTTGCTGCGCTCTAGGCCTAGTTACTCAGGAAAATAAGCCGAAATTACTGTTTTTTTCCTGGTTCAATGAATGATGTCTTCAGAGGGTCAGGAATAGACCAGTCTACTGACATAGATGAAGCACAATCACATATAGGGTGTTCTTACTGGTGGCATGTACCCCTGAAGAAATAAGGAGCCATCCTCAGTTTTGGACAGGTTTGCCCAGACCACATGGAGAAGGGGGTCTGGACATCCAGAACGTGGTGGTTTATTAAGGTTTGTTTAGTGTCAGGCTATTCAGTGATTAGAACAAAGAGGGAGGCGACAGAGAAGATTGTGGACTGTGCCGCTGTGAGTGCATGAGCGTAGACTCTGGAATGGAGGACTGGAGAGGACATCTCAAATTCAAGCATAATTTGTAAGGAGAGAATCTATAGAACGCCAAAGTTCATGCAGGTTGATGGCCGGAAAGGAGTGAAAAACCACGGGTTTCTTCCTTAGATGTCTTTGGAGTATCCAAGTTGGGCGATGGTTGCCCTCGAAGGTAAAAAGACACATGCGGTTACCGGACCACGAGCTCTAGAATGGCAGAGACCTTGCCTGTCTTCTTCCCAGTGTCCAGGACAATCCTTGGCACAAACATACCTGGCAGCTTATACATGCACTTGAGTGAATGAAGGGCCGCTCACCTTGATACCTACAGTTGAGTAAGACAAGTTGTAGACAATTCCTGCCACCTGTTTACTGATGCTCTCATTCTAGTTAGCTGGCATGCTTGCATTTTCTAAAGAGGCATACTTTTCACACCATGGGGAGGATGCTGCATATAGGCAGCATATTTAATTCTGGGATGACTGATGGATCGGACAAGGCCCTGAGACCATCTCTCTCCTACCTGCCTTAATATAACCGGTACAGCGTATCTGGGCAGTGCAGCATCTCTGCAGAGAGATGCCCCGGAAAGCAGTTGTTCGTTCTCAGCCTGCCAAGGAGTAGCGATATCCACGTGGCCTAAGGGCTCTAGCCGCAGCCGTGAGCATCATCAGACAAATACCACCACCATCCGCCAGCCTGAGATGCCACAGGGAAAGGAGGAGGCTTGTCAGTTCAGCGAAGCAGAAACATTTTGCTTGTTTTTAGTGCTTACTTGCAGAACTTCATTTTGTGTTTGTACGCCTTTAAATGAGAAAGTGCATTTTTGGAAAAGAATGAAAGCCGACTCTTCTTTCTACAAAGGGGCAAGCTTTTCCCACTTGGGTGAATATTGCCTGCGCCTCCTGCCCAAGAAGAAAGGGAGCGGTCTTGGCCAGCATCTTATTAGTCTAAAAATAAATTATTCAGAATGCAGGTTCAGATGCAGATTGCAGGGAGAGATAATAGAATTGGTTTTCCAAGCCTGATCATGCTATGAAGACATGGCGTGTGCTTTTCAGGAATCCACCTAAGTGGAATCAAGCTTTGACTAATACAAACTGGAAATAATATTGCTGCCATCCAGCTTGTGTTTGAGGTACCGCATCCTCAAAATGTCTCCAAGCACCCACAGTCTCTCTAGGCTGTGTAAGTGTGCAGGTCTGCAAGTCCTGCATTCAGCAGCATTTCTTCAGCGATGCCTTTTTTTCTTATTGTTCTTTTAAGGAAATTTCTTCCTGGAGCATGAGAGAGGCATGTCTCACTTAAGCTCTGTCTCCCTCCTACTCCCCCTGCCTCGGCAACACAGTTGACCACAGCAGCAGCCGACTCCAGTTGTCATGTGGCTTCTCATGTGATGCTGGGTCTGCTAGCACTTTGGAGCAAAAGCCTTTGTGACTCGGCACTCATGGACAGTAGCGTTCGGGGACAGGAGAGATTTTGGAGGGGGCGGGGAGGCCGATAACCCGAGAAACATCAGAAATAAAAGTCGCATGAAGTACTCTGATCTATGTATTATATATATATATATATTTGGAAATTTGATTTTAACTCTTGCTTTTTTTTTTTTGTTTGTTTTATGGTTTGTGTCTGTTTTTCCCACCCTCGCAGGCGCCGAGCTGCGCTGTTTTGTGTTTCTTTCTTTCTTTTTTTTTTTTTTTTATTCTGAAGCCAGACCGTCTTTGCTCACAGCTCCAGGGCTGCATCACTGCGGGCACGCCAAGCTTCTCCTGGTTACCTGAGCTGCTGTTGCTGTCTCCCTGCTTCGGCTTGTCCATGGCGCACGGGAACCCGGCATCGTCGGTCTACGCAGCGCAGAAGAAGGACCTGCTGGTGGGGCTCTGGCCAGGGTCCCCTCGCAGTCAGGCGAGGGGACTTGGAGGACAGGGTGATGCGGGAGAAGACCCGGGGTGGGATGGATAGAACGAACGCCAAGGACCGGGGCAGGAGAAGTTAGGAATTCGATCCGTCCAATGCCCATTGGTCTTCCCCAGGGCGCACCCAGCTCGGGCTGCTCCTGGGGATTAGTCTGGGAGGAAAGACCCATGGCGAGAGGTGGTGGCATTTTACTTGAGAGTGGAGCTGAAGATGGATAAACCTGGTCTCTGATGTGTCTGCCTGCCTGCCTGACAACGAGGCAGAGTTGGAGAAAGGCAGAGCGAGGGAGCGCCTGAGAAGAAAGAGGAGAGGCGGAATGCCGTTCAATTGTCTGCCGCTGGCCCTGCATTCTCATTCTAGGGAGGAAGGCATAATTTATAACCCAGTCCATGGGTGGAAGAACTGTAAATTGTAGTCTGGATGTCCCCGGTGCTGTCAAGGAAGAAACTGATGGGCTAAGTGACTGTACCAGTGTCCCCAGGGAGAAGATCAGCCTTGCAGCATGGATTTAAATGTATGTGCATGCATGTAGAGACATGAAAAGAGGGCGATTTCTGACCAGTGTACACAGGAAGTCTGTCACTTGGCTGGATCGAGCTTGATTGCAGCTTGTATTTTCAGCTTCAGCTCAACACCCATTTCCTGACTAGCTAGAGAGCATGGCCAAAGCAGCTGCATGCAGAATTTTCTTGTTAATGTGAAAGCAACCCTCCTCAGCTTTAACTCCTTGAAGGTCTGAATGCTCTGTGCTTCGCTCGGACTGACTGTAGGGTTTTGTTTGCTTCTTCTTCGACAGATCCCCTGTAAACACAGCTGTATTCAGTATGATGAAAAATTCTATCCAGTAAATAGAAATCTGATCAATTTAATCAAAATAAATGTATCCCAGATGACTTTGAGACCAGCTGGCTACCACAGGCTTCAGATGCTAAGCGTACAATGGAGATGAATACAATCTTAGATTTACGTGTTTCTGAATTCCTGGATCATCCTATAATTTATGAAAGAAATCCTTTTGTAGGGAAGAGGTGGTCCTAGCAGCTCTCAAGGTAGATGGTTAGATTCAGGTACGCATGCTGTTCATGAGATTTGGGATCACGATGTCGCGTTTCAAGGGTGCGTGCCATGTGGCAGAGCTGAATCATACTCCACATAGAGAAAGCTTGCGTCTATCTACCTTGCTGTCTGGAGACGCGGGTGCCCTCAGAACAGCCTCTGGTGAGGTTGGGGGAGGCACCTGAGGCATGTGCATGGGCCGATGCATGGGCTCTGGTGCTCCAAGCCCAGCTCAAAACTGGGGTGAGGCGCTTTCCCAGTTGTCATGGGGAACTCTCCTGGGACACCCGTCTGGCCCTTCCACTGTTTGTTACTATTTCTACAAAGGCAGCTCTGTGTGTTGGATTATGTTTGGCCAGCTGTTGGCGCATTCCTTCGGGTGGGGCTGGGTGGGGACTTGATTACTGTACTTGAAAACTGTAGATCTCTGTGCGGTGGAGAGCAGGGAGGGAATGCAAAGAAAGCAGGTTGGAGAAGCTGATCTCTCTTAGAGATTTGCTCCAGATAGTCCTACAGCACGTGCGGAAAGGCTTCCAGTGGAGAGAAGGAAAGAGGGGAGCAATGAGGGAAAGAGAATGCAACTGAGCAAGCCCATCAGAGAGAAAAACAGACTTTAGAACTTCAAAGCTGCATAGACAAGCAGAATGTCAGCAGCTTGTAATTAGTGGTTCATGGTTGCGTCAGCGCCTGCACCTCTCCAAGAATAACTGTGTGATGTGTGCCATAGAGTGAAGAAGACAGTCATAACTAAGTTATCAAACCCAGTTCAAACCAGGGCAAATGGAGTCAGGAATTTTTCTGTGTTTGTAAATCAAATCCTGATGGATTACACGTCTAAGACTTGCTTGGTTCTGCATAAATGAAGGCTGGATTATCCATTTGTGGGGGAGGGTGGGGGATATTAAACCAAACTAGGAACCCTTAAAAATGCAGATGAATCGTGTATGTAAATATCAGCTTGCTCCCCGTTAATACACAGTATTTCCTCCAATAGCCCCATGCAGCTGCTGCCAATGGCCCCGTATCTCTGCATCCACAGAGTTTTTGTTTGCTCGGTTTTTGTGCATTCACGTGGAGAGGAGTTAAAAGGTACAGTTCGGATGGAATAGGGTCAATTAAATGCGAAAAATCGCATATTAGAATTGGGCAACTGCAGCGGGGTTCTGATTTTTGCTGCTGGCCCCCAGGTAAACCTGGCCGGAACCTTGGCGGTCTCGCCGCCAAACAGCCGTCTGTTAGTTAGTCTAAGCCCGTGGGAAGTCGGGGCACCGCAGTGGTGGGGGGGCGAAGGCCACGTTCACCTCCCTCCCTGGTCCCTGGCGCTCAGAGGTTGCGGTGTGTGTGACTCCAGCCCCACAAAGAGCCGGTGGGAGGAGCTGATTGGTCGGGAGGCTGGGGATGTTTACTCTTGTTTTCAGCGCTCCGCCGCGGCATTCATGCCGTGTTTGTATTTGTGTTCACGCCGCGCGATTACTCCTCGCCCCGCTTTGTGTCTCTGCCCGAAGGGAAGTCAGTTTGGGTTCAGCTCTGGGGTAAAACGCGCCCACGTATGGCTTCCCCCCACCCCACCCCCGGTCTGCGTTTCCCTTTTTAATGTCGATTAGGGGGAAATCGGTGGCCGGGAAAGCCGAGCATATTCAATCAGTAGCTTCTGGAGCCGCGCCGGTGGGATCATTTAAATACATTTACTGCGGGGGTGCCGGAGCTGGCGTGGTCGGAGCCCGTTTTGATGTACCTCTTCGCTCTCGTCGAGGAGCGGGATCTGCCAGCTCCGAGCCGTGTATTCTGTGTGCACCCCACAGGGTGGAAGACGCGATTTTGCTTGTGTTAGTTCAAACAGCTGGTCATTAATGCAGGCCCCCTTTCGCCACCGAAGTGCGGGTGGACGTGAATGGCTGCCTGATTAATGCTGTCCCCTCCGAGGGTCCTTCACCCAGCAGCCGGGCTCGGAGCAGAATAATGTAGCATGATGTGATTGCTCTCTAACAGGGTAGTATGTCATTGTGTCACCAAGCAATTGAGGTTATTACGGGGCAGGGCAGACAGACGGGACGGTGGGGTTACTAGACCGTAGCATTTTTAGAAATACAGGCCTGACCTACTTAGAGTTATTCTCTCTGGCTGGCAGCTGCGCTGAGCATCCCGCCTTCTGATAGGCTGAGGCTGTTGCTAGGGGGGGAATTAGCCTGAATTTTTCCACACACAGACTCAGTGACTGAATGATAAAAGCTGACTGGAATTAAAGAGATTTGGTTTAGTATGATACAGATGGATCGGCCCCGTTTTTCTTTCTCAAGTGCAAAGGAAGAGTGCAAAATACAGATTTTTGTGTCCATCTTCTTCCTTGACCCTCTGGTGCTCCCCCCACCAAAGAACCGCCAGAGCGAGGCAGTTATGAAATTTCGGTTAATCTCTTTAAAGTCGGGGGTCATGGAAATGATGTTGCAAATGGCAAGATATTTAAGCTTAAAGGCCGCTGAGAATGACTAACAGAAGGTTAGATTGTTTTTCCTCTTCTGTGCACTGAACTGTTTTGAAGTTGGGCATGCATCTCTCATGCACTGTATATTTAAACTCTCTCCCCCTTTTGGGCTTGAACAAAACATTTATATAAATTCTCTTCTATCCAAACAGATAGAAGCTTGCAGTCTCTGGCTTGTTTAAAATAAGATAGTAAGGATTCCAGATTTGGACGGGGGAGAAAAATATATGTAACACTTTTTTTTTTTTAATTACAAAGTATTTTTTTCTGGGATATTTTGGGTTTGGCTTATTTTCCAAAAGCCAGCCTGGTGTTTGTTCTTGTGGATAAAACTTAACTGCTCCCACTCTACCCTCTTGGCTTCACAATGTACAGAAAGATACAGGCTTTTTCTCCAGAAGAAAAAGTATCTGCTGAATTTATCTGCATATTGTTTTTCCTGGTTGCTCATATAAGGACTGCATGTAGAGAGTTCATATAATCAATTTTAAATGATGACACCCCCTCTTTTTTTTTTTTATCTAATCCTGTATTCTCCAAGTATCTCTGAGTTTGTAATTTTTTAATAGATCTTTTCCAGAGGCAGATTTTTAAAAATAGCTCCTTTAATGGAAACTGAAAGTCCATCAGGATTAAAATGAAAATAATATATAGTCAAAAATACTTCATTTTTTTTTCTTTTTTCTAATTGCATACTATCTGTGCTTTAACCACAGTGTCCTTCTGTTACCTTATCTGTTCCTGTGCTGAAAGTAATCATTATCCTGCCTTTTTGATTTGAAATTAATTTTTGTAAGAACATGCTGTGATATCACAAGTACACATGGAGCTTGGCTACGTTAGGGAGAGGAATAATGTAGTTTCTTGTAAACGTCTAACACTGGATTCCTTTGCCACGTGGAAAAAGAGTAAATTTAGATGTGGGGTTTTCTTTTTGTTTTAGGATTTTAAAAGTATTCAAGTCTATATGTTTTCAAATAGTGGTTATCACTTACACCAGATATCATAGTCAAAAGAAAAAAAATGAGCCAAGAAACTCATCAATTTTTTCTTTTTTAAGCCAGCAATGTTTACGTTTCATCATATAACTATAACATCAAGCTAAAGCAGTATATTTTATGATGTTGTAATTGATGTTTCTTACCCTTACTAGTTTTGAGAATCCCCCAAATAACATTTTTTGTAAAGATTTCCAACCATACTAGTGATTTTTCTTTACTGAATAAAATACCAATGTATATTTGTTGAATAAAAGATTGCTTTTGTGTTCTGCGCCTTCTAAAAATGAAGCCATTTCATTGATTATTTTAATAAGTGAACATTTTAACTCTTCTTCTTTGGGTCAGTGGATGATCATTTAAATATTTTAAGTTAAAAGTTATAGAGATAAAATGTCTCTTTAAAATCACTAAGGGGAAAATGTTGACCTAGATTTATTAACATTTGTTAAAGGACAGATGTTTAATTTTTATGTTGACTGTAGCCTGTGTCCAGGTTACTCGGGCAAATCAAATGTTTATTGTCTGTTTCATAATAAATTAATCACACTGAACTAATTCAGTGTAAGTCTTATTTGATCGTTAGATTGTGAAGAATTTTTCATTGCTGTGGCTTTTATCCATTACTGTTAGGTGGATCAAAAACAAAACAAGACTGTTATTTATGCTGCCTTGCTATAGTTAAGCTTAACTTCTAGATACTCACTTTGACTCTGTATGTTCATAGTGTTAATTTCAGCCAGTGCCATTGATCAAAAAGCCAAAGGAGCAATCACGGCCAATCATTGCATCAATCATTTATTCATTAGGTAAGTATTTACTTTCTGCTTACACGTGAGATTGGCTTCTCTAGTGATAAGATTTACTGTGTTCTGTTCTGTGTACACTTGACATTGTGTACTCCTTAAAATTTGAGGGGCAGAGCTGATGGTAATAACACTAGATGCTTGGAGATGATCTGCACCCCTGATCTCACTAGCAAGCAATGTCTCTTCCAAACCACCCAAATGCTTTCATAATATTAAAGATCTGCAACAAGCTAGTGTGTATCTTTGGTGAAGTCATGAAAGCATTTTGTAACCCAGAGACTTTAGACATCGTTATTTAAGCAATTAATAGCATTTCAAAAACATTTAAATGGCTAAGCTGTATACTCCCTCGAATTGCATGAGTCACAGTTGTCTTGGTTTGGTTCCTCCTTTCCTTTCCTTTCATCTCCTACTTCTTGAAGTATGAGTGGGTTATTCTTGTGTGTGGTCACCCCTGACTTTGCCAAGCAGAGTACTGAACTAACGCTATTCTTTTCAATCCTCTGCTCACTTCTGTAATGAACTAAGTTTAGACCAGTCTGATTCTCTCAAGATGATGCCTTTTAGACTTCGTTCTCTCCAGACTCCTAGTTCATTAGAGCCATCATTATGTGGTCTTTTATCTTCTTTTTCTCCATGAGTCTCTGACCTGTTTTTCATCTATGTGCTGGGTGCATAGTAGATGCTTCACAAACATTAGTTGATTAACAAATGAGTGAATTAAGGGAAATCCAGATGCCAGATTCTAGAGAAGAATAATGATGTCTTCTATCTGGAGACTCACCAGTGGTGTAGGGTCAGGGAGCAGCAAACTTTATTATGAAAGTTGAGCCTTTGTGGTCTTTAAAGTCTCTGCAACTCTTCAGC
The DNA here is from genome assembly GCA_007570785.1 of Antilocapra americana. Classification (NCBI taxonomy): domain Eukaryota; kingdom Metazoa; phylum Chordata; class Mammalia; order Artiodactyla; family Antilocapridae; genus Antilocapra; species Antilocapra americana. Next base: position 6,122,633 of record ML664180.1, on the reverse strand, counting down.
TTCACTGGCATAGTAAGAAAGCAGCCACAGATGCAACATAAATGAATGAGCATGGCTGTGTTTCAATAAAACTTTGTTTACAAAAGACATGCAGTGGGCCCCGGTTAGGCCTGTGGGCTTTAGTTGGCTGACTCCTGAAAAAATCATTACCTATGATATTTTGAGGATGTGATTAGGCAGGATGTGTATTAAAAAAGGAAGAGAGTTTCAAATAGTTCAACAAAAATTAATACAAAATGGCAAATATTTATTTGAGAAATATTGCTAATCCAGTGAATTTAATTCCCCTGCTGATGACATGTGAAAGTCTCTCAGTCGTGTCTGACTCTTTGCAACCCCATGCTTTATAGTCCATGGAATTCTCGAGGCCAGAATTCTGGAGTGGGTAGCCTTTCCCTTCTCCAGGGGATCTTCCCAACCCAGGGATTGAACCCAGGTATCCTGGGTTGCAGGCAGATTCTTTACCAGCTGAGCCACAAGGGAAGCCCAGGAATGCTGGAGTGGGTAGCCTATCCCTTCTCCAGGGAATCTTCAGACTCAGGAATCAAACCGGGGTCTCCTGCATTGTGGGCAGATTCTTTACCGACTGAACTATTAGGGAATTCCTAGTAGCTGTTAGGGAAGCTGATGACATAGGTGGAGGGTTTATTTCAAAATTCAAAGATGAAAGCAAGGATTATTGCTCTGCCTTAAAACACAATACTACTATATTGTTGAATACATAAAGAAGAATGGAAATATTTTACTTTTCAAAATTGCCATTCTAGTGCCAATTACCGCAGGGCAAGGAGGAAGCCCAACCTCTGTTTGTTCAAAGAGCTAACGGAGCATTAGAATCCGTGCTCAAAGGTGAATCCGGAAGCGTTGCTGCTGCCGCTTGTTTATAGATTGTTTTAATCAACTTAAATCCTGAGTTATTTCAGCAACCTAAGTCAGAACTTCTCCCCGCCTCCCAGTCGCTTCTCATTAGGTTGTAATTCACCTGCAGTGTTAGCAGCTCTATGCTATCCCTTGTCATCTTTACTCTCGTTCTGCTGGGGGAAGGGGAGTCTCTTTTCTTCCCCCCGTGTTATACTTTGGCTTTGGTTGATGGTGTTGGATGCAGTAAGCAAGTACCTCCAGTGACTTAAAAAGCCTGAGCTGGGGGTTAGGCAAGCCTGTGTTTAAATCCCACTCCAGCAGCAACCAGCTACGTGTGACTCAAGGCACCTTAATTAATTTCCCTAAGCTTATTTTCTCCTTCATAAAAGAAAGGTAACAGTAGTGCCTACCTCACAGAAGTTTTGTGATAGTAAAATAAGATCATGAACTTTTTCACCCTTCTTGTCCTTGGTAAGTGTTTCATGGAGTTGAATGCTGGTGCTGTGGCTTCTACGACTGCTCTTGCGTTCATATATTGAGTTTTTCTTCAGACGTAGAACTGTGTTACTGGCATTAGGCTTTGAGATATCCGAATCATCACTATAGGTAATTCTCCTCAATGTGAGGTGTTCCCTAATTATTTGTTTTGGGTCATCGGGTATCAGAGGTCCTGAAGTAGAGATCAAAGCCAACACAGAAGCCTAGAGGTACTCAAAATATTTCAAGGATCTGTATGCTTACTGTTTCCTCTCTAAATAATAATAATAAAAATGTCTGGGAGTGTTTTAGCAAATTCTAGGACTGTCTTAGAGGCGTAGTATCTATGTTTTTATAATTTTAATTTTTCTTTTTGTCTGTTTAGAGTAGGACCAAAGACTGATGGAACACAAGAGAGCTGTTCTACATTAAAGCTATAATTTCTTTTTCTGAAAATTATGCTCAAGGCTTATCTCCTGCAGAAAATTTATCCTGATTAAATGGCTTAGGAGCAACACATGTCTGCAAATGTTCCTTAGTCCTAAGCTGATTTTGTGTCAAATGATTTTTTTTAAAAGAGCATTTGTTGTTCATCATCACCTGGCTAACTTCTCTGCTCCTTCCAGGCCTCTGTTCAGTCGTCATGTTCCCCTGGAAGTCTTTTCCGGCCCATAAATGTGACCTCGGTTATCTCTTGGGTAACATAATTTCCCAGCAAAACAGTTATTCCACCGTTTTCCCTCACTTCTCAGCTCTCTGATCATCACCCCCAGTAGGCTGTAGGTACCAGAGGGCAGGAGAACTGTCTTTTTTTAGGAGGATACTCCAGCAAGTAGCGTGGTGTATGCTAAGTGCTCAGTAAATGCATGGGAAACAGATAACTGTCAGAGCCCTGTCCCTTCTGTGTGTTCTAATAATCCATATCAGAAGTCAGTTGGCATGGTGCTGCGCTTGTAGCAGTGAGTACCCATTAATGGTGCAGTTCACAAGTCAGTCTGTCTCATTAGTCATTGGGCATACCTCAAAAGGGTCCTGTCCATATAGTTATGAAATTCATAAACAAGAAAGTACGTATTTTATTGTAACTGCTGAGATTAGAACCAGCTACTTCTCCAGCTAATTCTGTTTTAATTTTGACATGGTGAAGATGAAGAAAATAGTTTTAAAGTGGCAACAATCAGAACTATTATAAAGGAAGCATTCTGTACAAAAGAATGCTCATTCTTTTGTGGGGGTTCTATAAGACATACCTTATTCTAGGAGTGGGACATGGTCTTACCATTGAGGGGCTTATTAAATGAAAAGTGTTCAGGAAACATCAGTTGAATTTGATTATTTTGGTTTGTCTTTACATTTTTCTTTAATGAGAGAATAATCCTTTTAGCTCTCTCTCCACCTAGAAAAATGTTCTTTTGATGCTTTTAAGGACCCCTTCCCACTCCACCAGATGAAAGTATATTAATAGCAGAGAGGTGTAGATGCAGGAGAGGTGGGAGTGGATGGAACCTCTCTGGTCCCCCTGGGGTTTTCCCTCGCTGTTGCTACTGGCCACAAATGGCCACATACCCCAGGGGAAGTGAATGCAACAGCATGAGAGTGGGAGCCTTTTTGTGTTGGCTGCCAATTATTAGGTGTGATTGAGTATTTTGAAAGAAACCACTACATAAAAATCGGTATTTGGCTGGTGCCTTATAGAAGTGATCTTTTCTGCCCCTGTTTTCTTTTCAAATGTGTTTGATTCTCTGACATTAGACTCTGCCTACCCCTCTTGTTAGCACAGATAGACAGCAGTCTTACAAAAGATGGTCTATAGATACGGGGTGGATGATACTGGGTGTACTGTATTTTTCCTTCTTCAGCTATTATGGGTTTATGTGTTCTTTCCTTGTTCTGTTACAGAGATGCCTTTTCTTCATCTGTTTTTCTTTTCCAGGATCATAATAATCAAAGTTCGTACCACAGAGACTCTTTGGTTTAGGTTTCTAGTTGTGAAAAATGAGGAATGCTGATATTGTTTTCCAAGAGTAATCACTGGTCCATTTAACATACTGTATTTTCAGAATGTAAGGCAGAATAGAACTTGTTTTGTATTTTTACTAAGGGAGTCTCTTCACATTTCCTTACTGCAAAAAATATCCTGTGAAATTTTGCTTTTCCCATTTTTTTCAGCAGAAACACAGTAGTAGTAGGAGTGATACTGGGCAATCACTAATCTTTACTAGAACCTAAAGAAACTCAGAATTAAACAATTAAGAAAGCCCTAGGGGTTTTTAGGCAAAACATACACTTGGAAAGACCCTTATAACAAAATGTTAATCACTTAAAGCCCATTCAGATAGGGTCAGCAAATGGAGTATGAACAGTTACATCCTGCTTTATACTGATTCTCTGGGTTGGTAATTGTTGGAAATTAAGAGTATAGGAGCTTGGCTTTCTTTTGGGAGATCATGGGAAGGATAGATAACTCTGAAATCTTTGAGAGGAAATACTGATGTGATACTGTGCAGAAAATATATACGTACAGTCTTTATGTTTTGAGGAAAGACAGGAAAGCCTGGCATGCTGCAGTCCATGTGGTTGCAAAGAGTCAGATACAACTGAGCAACTGAACTGAACCCTGCTGTATTTCCAAGACTTTAAGAACCAGTGTACTCACTTCTGTTTCCTTAATCACTTGTACAGGTAGAAGGGTAAATAGGGACTAAGGATCTGTATTTTTATTTACTTTTTTATTTTTTCAATTTTGAAAATATGATAACACATTTACAGGAGACTTGGAGAATATAGAACGAAGTTACATATAGTTCTACTATATATTGCTTTCATTTTTTATGTAGATAAATTAAGACTTTAGTTGGAGTTTCAATGTCAAACCCTCAAAAATTAATAGAATGAATATACAGAGAAGTAGAAGAATATAGTAGACCTGAAAAGCACTGTGAACCAATTCAACACGGTTAAGAGTTTTACAATTTTCAAACAACAGTAGGATACAAGTTTAAGACCTATATTTTTAAAGAACTGCTTTTTAAGACAATTTTTCATACTCGGTTGACATGGTTATATTATTTACTCAATCCTTAAAGGAACATTATTTTAATTTCTTTTAGACCCTGGGCTATATAAAGTTCATGGGGACAAATGTTATATCAATTTAGTTCACTATTGCCTGGCTCAGAAAAGGTGCTGTATATGCATCTACTTAATGAGTTTTAAACAGTGGTAGAATACGAAGATATTTTATGCCAAAATTTCCATTATAATCAATTACCTTTAGTTCAAAATGTAGAAAAAACTCTGTTCATGCAACCTTGATATAGATCATCCATTTTCCACTTTTGTTTCAGTAATGTGAAACTTTCTGAAGGAAAGGATAATTTTAAGGATGCTATTGCTTTGTATGATGCTTACTAGTGTAGGAGGCTTTCTTATTGAGAAAAAGTGTTATGGTAGTGATCGCTTGAGATTTGATATTTTTTCTCTATAAAACATTCAATGTAATTTGACCAGTCCTTAAAGTAGCCATAAAAAGAACAGGTGGTAGCATTCCTTTTTCTTTTAAGCAGAAGACAAACTTAGAAAGGTTGCTATTATATAATCATTTGTCTAGCAGGAATTAGAATAAGTACCTTAGAACTGGAAGAGATCTTAGAAATAATCTAATCCTCCCACTGCCAGTCATTTTGCACCTAAGGAGATTGGCTCATGGACATGTTAAGAGATTTGCTCAAGGTCACACAGCTAGTTTTTACCGGAGCTAGAACCAGATCTTGTTTTTGCCCCTTAATTCGAAAGCTGTGTATGTTCAGTAAGGCTGCTATACTGTAGGCCTCGTTCCGCTGCTTTAGAACTCGGCTGCAGTTCTTGCATTTTAGAATCAGTTGTGCTTGTTCATGCCTAATATACGTATTACCGAGAACCTCCATGGAAAAAATGTGGGGAAGTACCATTGTGCCTCTGTGCAGTCGAAGTACATGTATAGTAGGCTTGATTGTGTGACGTTCAGCACACTGAACAGAAAGATACAAAAGCAGACATGTAGATTACCAATCTGAATCTGCTGTCAACTTGCTGTGAGTTTACATGGATTGTTGTTTCTCTAGGGACTGGTTTTGTACAGTGAAAGGATAGCACTTTGATAATTTCCTCTTTTTCTTCTCCTAACAGTCTGTCAGTGCCCAAGAAAAGTGACCCTGTATTTTTGAAGCTGTGACTTACGTCCCTTTTAGTCAATCATGGTCTATGGACTCTGTCATGAATGAGGAAGTCTGTTTCCCAGTGAAGACATGACACGGTAGAAGTTCCGCCATAAGAAACTGCTCACCCTGGTGGTTTCCCTCATGTTAAAGGAAAAGAGTTCTGGGCCTGACAGTCTACCACATTTGTACTCATTTTTAATTATAAAGTTTTACAGGAAGAGCACATCTGAGTATCATTCTTTTGTTGGTATATATATATATATATATATAAGTATATATATATTCTTTTGGTGGTGGAATATGTTCATAAAACAAAAAAAAAGTTACATTTGATGAGTTTATTGTTCAATTGTCATCACAGTATACTCATAAAACATAACTTTTCTTGAGTAACTAATTTTCATCTCTGGAACGTAATAGTAGTTATGGTTACCTTGAATCTGTGTTTATAGTTGGGCAACATTAGATGAAAACAGAAAAATGAATATGTGGCAAGAAAAATGTATCTGGCAGTGCTATCTAATAGATTGCTCCTAGCTCCTTATGTCTGCTCAGTGCTTGGAATAGGGCTGGTGTGAATAGTAAGGATAAAATATACTCTAGAATTTGAAGGCTTAGCACAATAAGGAATATAAAATATGTATTTCATTAATTTTAATGTGGATTTCATATCAAAATGATAATGTTTTGGGCAAATTGGAGTAAAAATAGGTTATTAAAGTTTATTTTCTTTTTCTTTTACATTTTAAAGTGTGGCTTCTAGAAGACTTAAAATTAATGTGTGGCTGTCATTCTGTTTCTACTGGACAGCACTAGAGTATGCTGTGGCTTTCTTGCTTTTCACATGGAAAATCTCTCTTTTGGTCTTTGACTTCTTTTGACTACCAGACCATGAGAAGGACACTGAATGTACACTTGGGAGCTTGGGAAGGATAGATGACTATGAAATCCTTGAGAGGAGCAAGCTTCTCACAGTGGAGGTCATGGCTTCTTTTTCAGATTTGTTAGCTGTGATTCTACATTTGTATTTTAGTGCTGATTAACTTACTTAGAATGTTCTTCAGTGCAGAGATGAATGTGAATAGCTACCAATTCATAATCATCTGATTGAAATCAATTGATTCTAATCTCCACAGTACCAGATGTCTTCTTGACTTTTAAAGGGTGCTTCTTTTAGAATGCAGCTTTTTGGCTTCAAGTAGATTTAGCCTGAAGTTCTTACAATGCCAAAAAAGACATAATTACCCATAGGATTCCTGATAATAGGGAAATTATAGAAGTTGGAATAGAATAGATGGAATAGATACCCTAAAGGATCATAAAAGGGTTATTACAAGTTTGCCAGTAATAACAAAACATTTGAGCAATAACAACTATGAACTTGTGGGATAATCACCATCATCTTAAACAAGCCTTTTGAAACTAGTATTGAATTTAAGTTTTGAGAATGAAAGCACAGAACACTGTTATGTTAATGTTCAGTATATTTCAGCATTGGTTTAAACTGGAAAAGAATGACTATTCATTTAACTTTGTGATACTTAGATTTAACACATAGTAGACGTTTTTTTCCTATGCGATTAAAAGGTCACTGTAGTCTTAACAGAGATGAACTAGACAAGTTGAGCACCAAAGAATTGATGCTTTAGAACTGTGGTGTTGGAGAAGACTCTTGAGAATCCCTTGGACTGCAAGGAGATCCAACCAGTCCATCCTAAAGGAGATCAGTCCTGAATATTCATTGGAAGGACTGATGCTGAAGCTGAAACTCCAATACTTTGGCCACCTGATAGGAAGAACTGACTTCCTGGAGAAGACCCTGATGCTGGGAAAGATTGAAGGCAGGAGGAAAAAGGGATGACAGAAGATGAGATGGTTGGATGGCATCACCGACTCGATGGACATGAGTTTGAGCAAGCTCCAGCAGTTATTGATGGACAGGGAAGCCTGGTGTGCTGCAGTCCATGGGATCGCAAAGAGTTTGGGCACGACTGACTGAACCAAACTGAGACATTTCTAGTGATCAGGAAATGGAGGAGTAGACATGTAAGTCATTTGACGGTGCTAGGCTTGGGGCCCACATCTCTTGTTTTACGATCTGGCTCAGATGGTGAAAAATTCACCTGCAATGCAGGAGACCTGGGTTCAATCCCTGGGTCTGGAAGAGCCCCTGGAGAAGGGAATAGCTACCCAATCTCGTGTTCTTGCCTGAAGAACCCCATGAACAGAGGAGCCCAGTGGGCTACAGTCCATGGGGTTGCAAAGAGTCAGACACAACTGGACGACTAAGCACGCACGGTTGCTATGTTACCAAAGAAATACACTTTCTTGAAGCTACGATTATTATTTTTTAAAAATTATATCACTAAAGCACAAAATCTTTTAATTTCCTAAATCCTCTTGAGTGTTAAATGGGAGAACAAAATGCAGCAATATCTATCCAGATCCCTCAGTCCTCTGGGAAGGTTATTTGCTCATACACAAACAAGTGTGGAAATAACTGAGAAGAACCAAATACTCTTTGAAAACACTGAAGGGACATCTTGTTTGTTGACTAAAAGGAAGGGATACGTTCTTGGACAAACTAATAGTAACTCTTAAGGTCAGGGCCTCCTGAAATTGAAAGACATCAAAGGAAAAGAAAAGGAGGCTTTTGCTTTAAATAATAACAAAGAATGGTCCTACTGATTGACACCGCTACCTGGGGGAAAAAAGCTGTAAGCTCTGGATATAAAACAAAAAGCAGCCGCTTGAGGGCACTAGAGTAAAGTAAAGAAGAAGAAGTGAAGTCACTCAGTCGTCTCCGACTCTTTGACTCCTTGGACTGTAGCTTACCAGGCTCCTCCGTCCATGGGATTTTCCAGGCCAAGAGTACTGGAGTGAGGTGCCATTTCCTTCTGCAGGAGATCTTCCCGACCCAGGGTTTGAACCCGGGTCTCCCACATTGTAGGCAGACACTTTACTGTCTGAGCCACCAGGGAAGTCCAATATAGAAAGGGAAGGCTAATACAGAAATCAGGTGAAGAAGGTGAATTGAATGGAGCCATTGGCTGTTTTCATGACTTTTAAACTTTAGACGTGGCATGCAGGTATATAGGGTGCTGGTGAAGAAATCTACAGTCCTCTTCAGCAGAAAACCAGGAAACTAAATCTGGGGAAACCACAGCCAGAAGACAGAAGGGAAATCTTAGAAGTGAAAGAGCTAGAAGCCAGATTCCCACATTCTGTCTTTCCACACAGCTGGCTTACCTGATTCACACATATACTGAACAGATTCAAAACATTTCAGCTAAAGATAGACTGTTTGAACCAGGGCATAGTTTTTATCCAAAAGTAAACATTTGCTTTTCCAAGTTGAGACAAAATACTGGTATGCTAAAACAAAAGAAATAGCACTCATAGGAGAAAAATAACAAAATCCAGAGTCTACATCTTAGCATTTATAATGTCAAGGATATACCCCCAAATTACATGACATACAAATAAAAGGACAGTGGAATAATAGTGTTACTAGAAAAGTTTAATAACTAAAGACCAAGATGGCACAGATGTTGTAAATAACAGACAATATTTAAAATAGCCATTATGACCATCTGGTATGAAGTAAATACAATATATTCAAAGTGAGTAAATAAATAGAAAATCTCTGCAGAAAAATAGGATAAAGAATTAGTGGAAATTCTAGAATTGAAAAATACAATATCTGAAGGAAAAAAAAAAAGATACTCCTGATGGACTAATAGTCAAATAGAGTTGACAGAGGAAAAACTAAGGGAACGTCCAGGTAGATTAATAGTAACTATTTAATATAAAGATTAGAGACAACAGATTGAAATAAAAATGACAGAACTTCACATATCTGTTAGATAATATTGAATAGTTATGTGTAATTTGATGTAGAAGGCAATGGCACCCCACTCCAGTACTCTTGCCTGGAAAATCCCATGGACAGAGGAGCCTGGTAGGCTGCAGTCCATGGGGTCTCGAAGAGTTGGACACGACTGAGTGACTTCCCTTTCACTTTTCACTGTCATGGATTGGAGAAGGAAATGGCAACCCACTCCAGTGTTCTTGCCTGGGGAATCCCAGGGATGGAAGAGCCTGGTGGGCTGCCGTCTATGGGGTCGCACAGAGTCGGACATGACTTTAGCAGCAGCAGCAGCAGCAGCATGTGTATTTGAAGCTCTAGAAATAGATGAGAAAAACAGAGGAATGGAAGAAATTACAGTCAGTATTTTTCAGTGAATTTGATGGTAGAAGCTGAGTTTAGAGACATTGGAGCCAGTAGACTACAGAATGGCATGCTTATATTGCTGAAGGGAAAAAAGCAAAAACTGTCAACCTAGAATTCTATATCCACCAACAATAATCTTTAACAATTAGGGGGAAAAATATATTTTTAGATAAAGGAAAGGTACCAGTATTCCCTGTCAACAAACTTACAATGCAAAAATAAAAAATAAAAATTTTTCAGTCTGAAGGGAATTAATACCAAGAGGAAAATTTGGTCTTAGTAAAGGAATGAAAAACATTTAAAATGATAAATAACCTTGTAAATTAAAAAATGATTATGTTTCACTTTTTAAGAATAATTCTTTTGTTTTTTAAAGGAAATTATAAATTGCATTTATTGTGTTTGTAACCTATGTAAATATATGTAACAACTACAGAATAAAGGAAAGGAGGGTTGATGGTATGGTCCTATACAGTTGCAAGGTTTTTATTTTGTAAAATAGTACAAAGTTTCTCTTTGGTTAAATAGTACAATGTTGACTATAAGATGACTGGAAATTTAATGATTTATCCCTAGAGCACGATTTCTTAACTTTGGTCATACTGACATTTTTGGCCAAGTAAGTCTTTGTTGTAGGGGGCTGCCCCATGTGTTGTAGAGTATTTAGCAGCATCCCTGGCCTCTACCACGGGGTTGCTAAGAGTCAGACATGACTGAGCGACTTCACTTTCCCTTTTCACTTTCATGCATTGGAGGAGGAAATGGCAACCCACTCCACTGTTCTTGCCTGGAGAATCCCAGGGATGGGGGAGCCTGGTGGGCTGCTGTCTATAGAGTCGGACACGACTGAGCGACTGAACTGAACTGAACTGGTCTCTACCTACCAGTAGCAACCCTTCCACCTCAGCTGTGTTAACCAAAGATGCACAGATTATCAAATGTCCCTGGAGACCAAAGTCACTTGTGGTTGGAAAACACACACACACAGTTTTCTTGATGCTTTAAATTTATGTGTATGCCTACAAAAAGTAAAATAGAATTCCAAAAAATATTCAAGTAACCCAAAATAGAAAGGTAAGATAAAATTTTAAAATAAGATTAAGAAACCCAACCATATAAAAAATTAAGGATTATTGGGATAAATATTCTGATTAAAATGAGGAAATTATCAAAATAAGTGAGAATCCAGATGAAATTATATGCTGTTTACATAGTCATGTACTTGAAATACCAGAAATATATGCAAAGGATGCTCTTAGTTCAAATATCAAGATACAGTTAGGTTGAAGTAAATAGATGGAAAATGTATCTTACAAACAGTAAAGAGGAAAAAGGCTCAAGACAGATAAATTTCAAGAACAAAATACTGCCAGAGATAGAAACATTTCCTTATGGTATGTAGATCATTTCATCAAGAATATGTAATAATAGTAAATACATATGCATCTAATAAGATAGCTTCAAAATATATTTCTTCTTTTACTTATGTTAATATAAAATATATTTGTGTTAAAGGGATAAGTATATAATTCCACCAAGCTGGAGATTTTAACACCATTGTTTTAGCAAATGATATTACAGGTGTACAAAGTATCAACAACAAAAATAGAGCTGATCCACATAGCAACAACTTTGACATAGATGATTATTATAGAGCACTATGCCCAATAGTTATCAATTGTATATCTACTAAAATGTATGTGATATGTTCTCCAAAATGACATAAATATCTCCATAAATCTGGGTATATTTATACATAGTTGACCCTTGAACAACTCAGAGTTAGAGCACCAACCTTCCTCCTAGTGGAAAGTCTTGAGTATAACTTAACAGTTAGCCCTGCGTATCTGCAGTTCTGCATCTTCAGATTCAGCCAACTTGGTGAGACTGCATAGTGCTGGAGTACATATTTATTGGGAAAAAGAAATCTGTATATAAGTGGATACATACAGCTCAAACCCATATTGTTCAAGGACTGTCAGTGGTGTGTGTGTTTATATAGGTATTTATACATGTTTGTTTATATTTTGATATGTATCTACAGAATATATATATATATTTGGTTTCTGCCTCTAGTCCCTGGCACATAGCTCCTTGTAATTTCCTGAAATGTTGGGTGGTAGAATATTTGTTATAATATTCAGTGTTAGTCCCCAGTTCCTGACAAAAGAGCATCTAAGATCCACAGAACCTTTGAGGTAATGAAACCGTTTCTTTGTATGCCAATGAGATGACTCTTGGCCAAGGTCTGTGGATAGCCCCAGGATGTGGTTGATTGCTGGAGGAACAATGAAACTCCCTACTCACTGATCTCCAGAGATGGGCCAGAGGCTAGAGATTAACTTAATTACCAGCATCCAATGGTTTCATCAATCCTGGCAAGTTATGAAACCTCCATAAAGACCCTGAATGACGTGGTTTGGAAATCATCCAGGTTGGTGAGCCCATCAAGGTTCCAAGAGGGTGGCACACCCCAAGGGCATGGAAACTCCATATACCCACTCTATCCCCATACCTCATCCTACAGATCTTTCCATTTGGCTGTTCCTAAGGTGTAGCCTTTTTAATAAACTAGTGACAAGTCCTTGCATGAGTTCTGTGAGCCAGTCTGGCAAATTATTGAACTTGAGGAAGAGTTTGTGGGAACCCCCAGTTTTTAGGTGGTTGGTCAAAAGAATATAAGTACAGGTCATGACCTGGGAATTGATTTGTGTCCGAAGGGAGGGGTGGCAGTCTAGTGGAACCGAGTTGTTAACCTTTGCGATCTGTGCTGACTCAGGTAGTGTCATAATCGAATTTGTGAACATCAAGTTGGTGTTTTGAGAGTTGGAGAATTGCTCAATGTAGTGAAAAACACATTTGCTGTCAAATTTGTGCAAGTAAAGGGGGAAAAAGTATTTTCATTTAATTGGAAAATAAGTTCTAAAAATCAATGATTTATGTTCCCACTATAAAATGGTAGAGACTAGAGAGCAAATTAAAACTCTGGTAGCAAGGGGGAAAGAGGAAATTAAAAAGAAAAATTTAAATCAGTGAAATAAAGTGAAAAAATAGATAAAATTAATTAAAACAATAGTTGGCTCTTTGTGTGGGTAAGTAAAGCTGATTAGCCTATACCTAGATTAACCAATAAGATATAAAAGAAGCAAATTGTAGATACTAGGGCTGAAAGAGACATATCAGTACAGAGTCTATAGATATAAAAGTCAATATATTTGACAACCAGGATGAAATAGATTAATTGAAAGACAGAATTAAGATATAAGACCAAAGAACATATAAGAAATTATAGACCTATGTCAGTAAAAGAAGTGTAATTCATAAATTAAAACTTCCCAACAAAGAAAATTAGAGAGAGGCCTTAATACCTTTACTGGTAAATTCTATTTAAGATATAAGAAATTAATGATACTAATCCTACACAAACTCAGAAAATTGAGCAGGTAGCTTTCAGCATAGAGTACCAGTCTGAATAAAATGGAGTTGAATTTTTTTTCAAAGAAGTCTAAAAATTAAGCATTTTCTAGAACATCAGTGTCCAATACAATTTTCTGCAATGATGGAACTATCTCCCCACTGTTCAACGCAGTAGTCGCCAGTCATGTGTAGCTTTAATTACTTGAAATGTGGCTAGTGGATCTAATGAAATAACTTTTTATTTAACTTAAATTTATATAGCTGTATGTAGCTAGTAGTTCCCATATTAAAACAGCTCTGGAATACATAAAGTTGAAGCATCAAGAGAATGACTTGATGATTTTCAATAACCAGAGAGTATGTTGTTGTTGTTCAGTTGCTAAATTATATTTGAGTCTTTGGGACCCCATGGGCTGCAGCGTGCCAGGCTCCTCTGTCCTCTGCTATCTCCAGGAGTTTGTTCAAATTCAGGTCCATTGAGTTGGTGATGCTGTCTAACCATCTCATCCTCTCCTGCCCCCTTCTCCTTTTGCCCCGTCTTTCCCAGCATCAGGGTTTTTTTTTTTTTTTTTTTCTTATGACTCTTCACATCACTTGGCCAAAGTATTGGAGCTTCAGCCTCAGCGTGAGTCCTTCCAATGCATACTCAGGGTTGATTTCCTTTAGGATTTATTGGTTTGATCTCTTTAACAGTGCAAGGGACTCTCAAGAGTCTTCTCCAGCACCACAATTCGAAAGCATCAATTCTTCAGTACTCAGCCTTCTCATGGTCCAACTCTCACATCTGTACATGATTACTGGAAACACCAAAGCTCTGTCTATTCAGAGCTTTGTTGGCAAACTAACATCTCTGCTTTTTAATACACTTTCTTGGTTTGTTACAGCTTTCTTTCCAAGGAGCAGGTGGCTTTTAATTTCATGCCGCAATCACTGTCCACAGTGATTTTTGAGCCAAAGAAAAGAAAATCTGTCACTGCCAAAGAGTATACAGCTACTGTAATTTAAATTGTTAAAATTAATAATAAATAATATGTATAGTACATACAAAGTATATTACAGTTTCACCTGAAGAAATATTGGTACCTCTTAAAAAGGTGCTCATCAGTTTGTTGAAAGTAGACTAAGGATAAGAGGCTAGAATTAGACATCTACTTATCATCAAAAACAAAGAAACAAAAGGAAGTTTGAAAGAACAAGGAGCAAATATTAAGTATATAAACTGAATTTTATGTTGCAGTAATCCATATGTTATAAAATGTTATAAAACAGGTATAATATATATTTATACCCCTATAATGTATATTATGTGATATGTTAAGGTAAAATTTAAAATAATGTATACTATAATATGGTAGACTATGTTTATAATAGTTACATTTTATGATAGTAGCAGTTCTCAAAACTCTAGAGCCTGAGAGGTAAACAGTAAAATTGCCTGGTAAAATGTAACTTTTGTTTGTGAATGTAGCAAGGCCTTGCAACCAGTCCTAATCATGAGTATTGATTTTTACCATATTGGCAAATCTTGAAATTTCTTGTAAAGAGGAGCTTCTGGTTGCAGGACTACCAAATATGCAGGCTTTTAACTGTAATTTGTTCTACAGGCTAACGTTCATATTGTCAAACACTGCAGGCAACATTATAGATTTTAAGTTCCCGAGGTATTAAATGTATTTCAAACACAGAAAAATGTTCTTCTCTCATTTTGTCTTTTCTTTCTGATAAGAGTTGAATAGATCCACTTGAGAAATGATTATATTGACAACTGGAGTCTTACATTTTCTTTAGCCCTATAGAACTAGCAAGAAGTGCCAAGCTGGTTAAGTCCAAGTAGGCTGGTGAGGCGTGATTTCGCATCCCAGGTCTTTTCTCTATAACATAATGGAGCAGAGTGTACGGTATTGAGTTATTCCCCAACGAATTATGTCCCTCTTGCATCCTTACAAATCATTTTCATTAATATTAATCATCACTAATTGTAATTACAACTTGCCAGTGAATAATGGGAATTGCATTTTTACAAATTTGGCCTCACAAAAGACTTTTTCATTTTTTCTCTGCATCCTGGTCACCGTGCAGTCTGATCGCTTTCACGGAACAAGCCAAATTGTCAAACGCTGTCAGTGTGTGATGTCATGTTCGATCTGGAGCTGAAAAATGCGGCCTCAGGTTTCTGGCCTGTCTTTTATGTTGCAGAAGCAGAGAATTGTTAAACAATCTGGGGAAATTGGAGGCAGCAAATGTGCAATAAAATTTCCTATGTAGCTCAGTGCTACATAACAAGAGGGACCAATAAACCTCACTCTCCTCCTGCATTGGATGCTGACTTATCTGCAGGAATGCCAATCACAACAGATGTAAAGAAGAACAGATAGAACTTTTTAAAAAATAAACTTCAGGAAATAGTTTCAAAGTTTTTTTCTTCTCTCTGTGTTTCAGCTAAAACTCAAAGCTTTCCTAAAATGTTCTGTTGGAAACAATGAGAAGGAAACAAGGTCTATTTTCCATTTTCTTCCTCGTTTCTGGGCTTTCAGAATGGGCTTTTAGTAACCTGAACTAGTAGGGGTGTTTTAATTAAGGACTTCATTGTTTGAGATTATAAACATAAGCCTAAAATCTTATGTAATGGCTATGCTTTATTTATGGTTTTATAACGACCTGATGTTTTATCCTGTGGTATATCACTGCTGTATCTTGGAATTTCTTTTGAAACTCCAAAAAAAAAAAAAAAAAAAACCCAAATCCCAGAAGATTAAAGGAGAGAAAACATCTTCAGCCACTTTGTCTTTTTTTTAATCTCGATGAAGTAATTTATCTGTGAAGACTGTACTCAATTCAGTACATGGGACTTATGAGTGTGTTAATTGTTTTATTTAGACCAAATGAAGAATGATTGTGTTGAAAATAAGATAACTATTTTATAAAATAGTTTCTGTCTGTCTCTGCCAAGAACATTATGTGTATTTTCCTCACATCAGAAAATGGGCATACTTTTGATGCCTTTCACTTCATTTTTGCAAGTGCCTGTACTTTTTTGTCTTCTAAGGAAGGGCACAAAGGTAAGCAGTACTCACTTTTCATCCCCCAAATCCATTTACATTGAAGAGAGACATTAGTGAAATTCTCTTCTCTTCCTCTGTCTAGCTCTGAAATTTGTCCCTAAGGCCGAGTTGTGAGGCAGAGCAAGGTACGCATCTGCAGCACAGAGGAAGGGGCACCCTGATGGCTTAGAGCAGGATGTGAGACCCAAGGGGGTGAGTAGGCATAGCCAGGAGGGAAGCCTGGCAAGGATGTTGGATCCTGGTCAGGGCGATGAGAATGCTCATGTTCAGAGAGAGCCTGGTACTCAGTTTTAGAGACCAAGCAAGGGGAGGAAGGTTACCACGTGTGTAGTGGATTGCAGTGTAGACCCCTGATGGCTACATTCAAATCCTGACTCTTGGTACCAAAGTCCGTATTAGTTTAACCATGGCTGGTGTTATAAACTACCATAGACTTGGTGGCTTAGTACATCAGAAACGCATTCTTTTACAGTTCTGGAGTACGGGAAGTTCACAAACAAGGTATCAACAGGGTGGTTTCTTTCTGGAGGCACTGAGTGAGAAACTGTGTCAAATTCCTCTCCTAGCTGCTTCTGGCTCTCAGCATATCCCTGGCATGCCTTGGCTTGCAGATCCATCCCTCCAGCCTCTGCCTTTGTCTTCATGTGGCCCCCTCTCCTGTGTGTGTCTCTGTGATTTCTTTTTCTGTCTCTTATAAAGATGCTCGTTTTGGGGTTTAAGGCCCTCCCTAATCCAGAGTGACCTCATCTTAAAATCTTTACCTAAGTTATATTTGCCAAGACCCTTATTCCAAGGCATATCCATTTGGGGTGTTCATATATATATATATATATATATTTGGTGTGCCACTCTTCAATCCACTACAGTATATCAGGGAGTGGCTTGTCTTGTGGAATCAGAGATCAAAGGGAGTGAGAGGGTATGTCTGTGGAGGGGCAGTCACCTGGGGTATCAAAACCCACGCAAGGTAGGAGAGCATCCATGCAGAAAGTGGATGCTTTTCAGAGTGGAGTGAAGAGGGCATCTGCATGGTGAAAGAGGGAGAGGTGAGGATGAGAGGCTGGTCATATACGATGGGCTGATCAAATAGGCAGATATATTGAGGGTAATGGAGAGGCAATGGCACCCCACTCCAGTACTCTTGCCTGGAAAATCCCATGGACGGAGGAGCCTGGTGGGCTGCAGTCCATGGGGTCTCGAAGAGTCGGACACGACTGAGTGACTTCACTTTCACTTTTCACTTTCATGCACTAGAGAAGGAAATGGCAACCCACTCCAGTGTTCTTGCCTGGAGAATCCCGGGGACGGTGGAGCCTGGTGGGCTGCCATCTGTGGGGTCGTACAGGGTCGGACACGACTGAAGCGACTGAGCAGCAGCAGCAGCATTGAGGGTAATCGATATATGTGTCATCTAGTCCCATCACTTCATGGCACATAGATGTGCAAACAATGGAAACAGTGACAGACTTTGTTTTCTTGAGCTCCAAAATTATTGCAGATGGTGACTGCAGCCATGAAATTAAAAGATGCTGCTTTTTGGATGAAAAGCTATGACAAACCTAGACAGCATATTAAAAAGCTGACATATTACTTGGCTGAAAAAAGTCCATCTAGTCAAAGCTATGGTTTTTCCAGTAATCATGTATGGATATGAGAGTTGGACCATAAAAAATGCTGAGTGCTGAAGAATTGATGCTTCTGAACTGTGGTGTTGGAGAAGACTCTTGAGAGTCCCTTGGACAGCAAGATCAAACCAGTCAATCTTAAAGGAAATCAACCCTGAATATTCATTGGAAGGACTGATGCTGAAGCTGAAACTCCAGTACTTTGGCCACCTGATGTGGAGAACTGACTCATTGGAAAAGACCCTGATGCTGGGAAAGATTGAAGGCAGGAGGAAAAGAGGACAACAGAGGATGAGATGGTTGGATGGCACCACCAACTTGGACAAGAATTGAAGCAAGCTCTGGGAGTTGGTGATGGACAGGGAAGCCTGGCACACTGCAGTCCAAAGGGGTTGCAAGAGTCGGACATGACTGAGCGACTGGACTGAATTGATTGAGAGTAATGGAAGTGGTTTCTTACTGTCAGAAAAGTTAAAATGTGAACAAGAACATATTGGAATTGAAGGTATTAGTGTGAAGTCTTGATTGTTTAAATTCGATATAGATAGATATAATAATACATGGAGATGTAAATGTGCATAAGTCTATGTATATGTCCCTACTACCTCTGTTCACTGAAGGGGGCTGGAAACGAGACACTGCAGCAGCAATGAGCATTCTTAGCACCTATATCTTGACTTCTAATGACCAGAGTTCGCTAACAGAAAAGAGAACTCCTTGGAAAAATGGTTGATTTCAGGGTTTGAGTAGAGGAGGTGCAATATAAGCCTGAAGTATTTAATCCTAGAATTTATGGAATTATTCAGAGAATAATGGGGGTATGTCAGAAGGGCCTAGAAGTCACCTTGAAGAGGCTCACATAGGCCAAATTGGGAATAATTAGAGCATGAAAATAAATGACAAAATGTATTGCAACTTATTAAATATAAAGCCATAAATTCATAGTGATCCCAGTAAAGATAAAAATTAAGATGAAAATTTGATGAGACATTTAGATACTTTCCAATAAATACCTCCCCACAGAATGCTTACTGAAGACAAAGGGGAAAAGGAGTAGCCTTTCAGTAGGAAAACTTCAAAGACACCGCTTCAACCAAGCGATCAAACTGAATACCGTTATCAATGGCATAAACCAAAATGATTGCCTGATAGAATGCAGTGGGAAACATTGTGGTATTCTTGCCATAGATGCATACACACCATCTACACATGAGGCTATGCTCCTTATGGAGGCACTGTCTACAAAATAATTCATGGTAGTTTTCAAAAAAATTAAAGCTATGTCAATCAGTGAATGACTAAAGAACTACTCCAGTCTGAAGGCATCTAGAAAGACAGGATAACCCATTGCAATGTGTGATTCTGAAATGGACCCATTGTTTGGACAATTCGTAAAACATGAATGGAGTTTGAAAATTAGATTGATGGTAATACCCCAACGTATAAAAATGCTTGGGGCAAAACCTGGAGCAGAGTAAGCATTTATTAATTTTAGCTCTGATTAAGATGAAGAAGAGAAACAGGAAGAAAGTGAAGGACCACATGAAAAATATATCTAGCAGCTATCTACCATAATATCCTGGAATTTGGAAGATGAATGTTCTGGACTCATATGGAGGAAACTTTTTCCCTCATGTGTAGTCAAGTTAAATTAAGATGTAAATATAAGTTATATTCTTTTTGGCCCACAGAGAAATAAAAACCATTTGACCAGGTAACTTGACACTTGGGACCCAGGAATAAAATTAAATTGTGTTCATGGATGTGAAAAATTCAGTTTTCTTCCAATATCCAAAGAAAAGAAATGACTAGAGAAAGGGAGCCTGAAATGTTCCCACACTGGAGTACTGGGAACAATTCACTGAACTTTAGAGTTGGAAGAGATAATGGCTATGTGCCAAGATCCCTTTATGAAGCCAGTTTGCAAGAACTGACTCCTCATTCCATTTTTTCAAGGGAAATATAAATCCCAGTGTAGTATTAGTACTTCTGTGTAGACTTTGGCTCATGTTTTCCAAAGTGTAGAGTCCAATGTATTGTCATTTGTATTCAGGGAAGTCATATGAGTATCTCACTTATTCATGTTGGGATGGAATTTCTGTGGCTTCTGAATATCCATAGGTCATTGTTTCAGCAACACTAATCTAATGCAGCACAGCCTCAACCAAGAAGGATGTCAAGAAGTATTTTCAAATTGCCACAAATTCATTGTCCTAAAACCATCCCATATTGTCTTGGATTGTCACTGAGTGTAGATTTGACCCTTTTAATATATAATCTTCAACATGCTCAGTGATCTGATTTTGTAGAGCTCATCATTTGATACAACTTTGATGGTGAGAAAGTTAATATGAAAGTTAGGGGAAAAAAAAGTGAAGTAGAGATGGTGGAAGTAGAGAGAATGTTGAAGCTGGTCATCTGACAGGAAGGAAGGAAACAATGAAAATATGCAAAACTACTTTATTTCACAGTCCAGAAGAAGGAAGTGTAATTAAGAAGGCACTAGACAAAGATTCTTAAGATGTGAATTCTAGTCTTACTGTTAGCTATGGGAGACCCCGAGGGTCACACTATTATATTAGCTATCTTTCCATCTATAAAATTGGGACAATAACAAGTTCTGTGGCCACCTCGCACAGTTGTAGTAAGGAACAATTTTATAATAAAAATGTATTATACACTTAAATGTTCTACTCAAATGTGAGATAATATTCTTCTACATGTTTATAATGCTGATTGTTCTTTCATGAACATATCAAAGTGTTATTTAATCTCTACTTAAGCTCAGAGAGGTGTGTAATAAGTATGTGAGGAGTGTGCATTAAAGATAGTCAAATTGAAACAGAAATCATGCTGCCCTGAATGGTGAACCCCAGATAAGTGAAAATTAGCTGATGGTGCAAGGATTTGGTGTTGCAAGTGACAGAAACTTCAGGTAGATGAAGCATGACTAGACAGAACTTTGTTGGCAAAGTAATGTCTCTGCTTTTTAATATGCTGTCTAGGTTGGTCATAGCTTTTCTTCCAAGGAGAAAGTGTCTTTTAATTTAATGGCTGTAGTCACCATCTGCAGTGATTTTGAGAGTCCCTTGGACTGCAAGGAAACCCAACCAGTCAATGCTAAAGGACATCAGTCCTGAATACTCATTGGAAGGACTGATACTGAAGCTGAAGCTCCAGTACTTTGGCCACCTGATGTGAAGAACTGACTCATTGGAGAAGACCCTGATGCTGGGAAAGATTGAAAGTGGGAGGAGAAGGGGATGATAAAGGGTGAGATGGTTGGATGGCATCACCAACTCGATGGACATGAGTTTGAGCAAGCCCTGGGAGTTGGTGATGGACAGGGAAGCCTGGCGTGCTGCAGTCCATGAGGATGCAAAAGAGTCGGACACGACTGAGTGACTGAACCGAACTGACTGAGGTGTCCATGATGTGGTTCAGGGTTCTGAAATGAGAGAATGCTGAGACTGGCTCGTATATTATTTGTGTGTGTGTTTTTTTTTTTATTCCCAGGTAGTCTCTTTGAATGTGGTAAAGATTAAGCTAGCTTCTAAAGATGAAGTAGCTTCTAGCTAGCTAGTAATAAAGGTTTCTCCTTTTTCAAGGGCCATTTCAAGCCATTCTGGGCATTAAAAGCAACTTTGGGTTGCTTTTTTACTGGGAAGGTATATTTTTGCTTTCCCCGGTTCATAATGAGTAGAACACTGAGATGTAATAATGTCCTGTAATAATGTAATAATATCCTGCATAATAATGTTCTATAAGGCAAGGTGGTGTAATATGAAAAAGCAGAGACATCACTTTGCTGACAAAGGTCCGTATAGTCAAAGCTGTGGTTTTTCCCATAGTCATGTACAGATGTGAGAGTTGGACCATGAAGGCTGAGCACCGAAGAATTGATGCTTTTGGACTGTGGTGCTGGAGAAGACTCCTGAGAGTCCCTTGGACTGCAGGAGGTCAAAGCAGTCAATCCTAAAGGAAATCAAACATGAATGTTCTTTGAAAGGACTGATGCTGAAGCTGAAGCTTTAATACTTTGGCTACCTGATTTGAAGAGCCAACTCATTGGAAAAGACTCTGATGCTAGGATAGGTTGAAGGCAGGAGGAGACGGGGACGACAGAGGATGAGATAGATAGCGTTACCGACTCAATGAACATGAATTTGAGTGTACTCTGGGAGACAGTAGAGGACAGAGAAGGTGGCGTGCTGCAGTCCGTGGGTTCACAAAGAGTCAGACGTGGCTTAGTTACACAACAACAGCGACAACAAGGCAGTGGTTGGTGCAGTATGGCCAGTGGGCTGGATCTGGTCATCAGCCTGTTTTTGCAGATTTTATAGGAACACAGCCACAGCTGTTCATTTGCATATTGTCTACGGCTGCTTTCAGGCTAGGACAACAGAACTGAATAATTGTGACAGATATTTACTGTCTGGTCCTTTATAAAAATAGTTAGCTAAGCTCTGCTCTGGAAGAATGTAAGTTTCTAGTCTGAGCAGTAAACTGACTGAATTGTTGTTTTCTCATCCTCACAATGATGGCTGCAGACTAGGTGATCCCCGAGACTCCTTTTTGGAATCCACTGTTTATTCTCTGATGACTCTTTGGCTCTGTTCCTAATGCTACTAAGTGCATAGGTTGCTGCCCTGGAATTCCCTTCCCTCTTCTACTAACCTCCTGCCTCTTCACAAAGTGAAAATCCTGGCCAACCTCAGATGTCTCCAGGGTCATTCCCCTTAGTTAAGAACTGGAATCCATTACGCATACACACTGTGGTTGGAAAAAAGCACCTCTTTCATGCATTGCATGAACTTAAGCAGCTACTTAGCTTCCCAGGTAGGAGGCAAGACTCTTCCACAGCATATATTGGGTTGGCCCAAACGTTTGTTTGGGTTTTTCTATAACATCTTAGGAAAAACCCAAGCGAATTTTTTCCAGTATTATCCTTGCAGGGGCCAGAAGCTCCTCTTCGGTGAGGGTGATAAAAAGGAGGTATGGGGTGACATGGTATGAAGGGAATGTTATAAAGGATCATAAGATCTGAGAATTGGAGAGAGACCTCTGTTATCCAACCACTTAAAAATTCTAAAATGAGAAAAATGACTCCTGGTCAGCTTTTACCTCCCTGAATCACTGTTTTGGCAATGCTTATATATTTAGGTTTAAAAGTCTCAATCTATCAATTTTAAAAGTTTTAAGTAATGACATTAAAATATAATTAAAATTAATATATATTAAACAGGCAAACAAGTTCCAGAGTCAGCCTCTTCCTCTTTCTTCTTTGCTCTTCCATTGATGTTGGTTCTCTTTTCTCAAACTAATATGCAGTCTTTTGCTTTTTATTACTGCTTACTGATAGTGTTTGTCATTTGTAGTGATGGAATCATCTATATGTCCATGACCTTCTTGAATGTCTAATTATATCACTAGAGAAAGAACAGTAGCATTCTCCAATAGTGTAACCCTCCAACACATTGACGGGGGGCTATGGTTCATAGTCTATACTTTGTGTAGAGTCTTGGGAGTTACTGTATAAAGCACACTATTCTAATCACCAGACTTTTGGGGAGGGCTCTCTATATATACGTGTGTGTGTGTGTGTGTGTGTGTGTGTGTGTGTGTGTGTGTGTGTTATGATGGCATCATTCCTATTTTAAGGTAGTGCTGATCAAAGATGGACATGTGTTACTCATTTTTGCATAACACTGACAAAATTGTTGAAAAAATGAAGCTCAATTCTAGGCATTTTATGTCATTTCAAGTATACCATAGTATTTTAAAGCATGAATATTCAACTATCTTCAACTTCTGAGAGCAAAAAATAAATATTTTAACAAGGGAAAAAAGTGTGCCGTGGCAAGATGTGACCTAATAGAAAAAGACAAGGAATGGTCTCCATAGACAAAGAGAAAAATGGGGCCTCAGTTATATTTGTACTGCAATGTTATGAATGTAAAAAGCAGCTTGTCAAAACCCCCACCAAGCTCATATTATTGCAAGACCAATCTGTCTTAATGAAAAAAAAAAAAAACAGTTTTACTTCTCTATGTTTAATATTTATTAACTTTATTTTTATAATTGCTGGAGGGTTTTAATTTCAAGTATCAATGGGATGAATATAACAGTTTTAAGTAAGGCAAATGTGAAAACTATAAGTCAATGAAAACAAAATAGCAAGAAATGTCTAATGGGAGTAAATCTTAGTACCCCAGCTCAGATGTACTAGAAATGTATTTTTCTTCATTTAAACCTAATTGTACTCTTAAGCCTCTGATCCCTGGGTCTTAATTCACTCAGTTCAGGGATGCTCCCCTTTTCTAAGGGTTGCACCTATGTCTAAGGGGGTGATGTGAAGCTGAAATGTGGGGGAGGTAAGAGCTTGCAGGGCCATTGCTCTTTTGAGGACCAAGCAGCCACATGGACCTCTTTCTATGCTGACGTTTAGCCACACTGATCTAGACCCAGGTGTCTTTTACTTTTTGATTCTTCTTTCTCTTCTACAATAGGACTTCTTTAGTTCTGACTCATTCGCAAGTATTTTCAGACCTCTGTGGATCCCATCTGTTTCTTTTTCACCATGCTGATCTTGTGGGGGAGGCTCTTTGAGACCTAATTTGCTTAAGTAGTCGCACATCACAGGTATTTCCTGGGGTCTTGCCACCTTCCCAGGACAAGAGGCTGTAAGTCATCTTTCCTCTTATATCTTCCAAGAACTCATACCTAGCCAGCAATTTCTCCAAAGTCCACAGAGTTTAAACATCCTTGCTACTCCCCCTCTTTCTCTGTGGAGAAACTTGTCTGGTTTGAAAGTAAAATAGCCTGTTTTTCCTATTGAGTATAGTCTCAAGACTATTGCTTATTTCTTGAGATATTTCATTTTTCCTTGAGGACTAGCCTTTTCAAAACAAGAGTTGACTCCCTTTATTTTTTTTTTTTTTCATCTTCTGCTGGGTTATGCCTTCTCAAAAGCAACAAATTAAAAAATGCTTTAACTGAATAAATGAGGCAAAGATCAAGGAGGACAAGCTAATATTTCAAATACTGTACAACTAAAAGAATGGTTTAAGTTACAGTGGTTGGGTTACAGGTGAATGAAACACCACCTCATTCATTACTTCCAATGCTCTTGATTTTCCAAATAGTAGACAAGGAGTCTGCTTGGGCTATTGCTGTTGCTTCCTGGGTTATTTATCTGATATCAGACTTGTTGTGTTAGTTTATTGCCAATTGATTACTGGGCCCCAGCGGAATGACAGTCTTGGATATTAACTAGCAAGCAGAAGTCCCATGTTCCCAAGTTTGGATTCAGTCACTAATTAATCTGAAATGCTGCATTTAGTAGTTGCCTTGTTTATATCTCATTTAAAAGTATGTCATGAAGAATGGATTGCTTTCCAAGAGTTATGTTTCAGTTTTATTTATTAATTTTTGGCTGCACTTGATCTTCACTGCTGCATGTGAGTTTTCTCTGGTTGCAGCAAGTGGGGACTGCCGTCTAGTGTGTGGGCTTCTCATTGTGGCGGGTTCTCTTGTGGAGGATGGGCTTCGTTGCTCCATGGCAAGTGGAATCTTCCTGGGCCAGGGATGGAACCCATGTGCCCTGCATTATTAGCAGATGAATTCTTTACCAGTGGACCACAAAGGAAGCCCTCAGTTTTATTCTGATTCAAATATATACCACCTTGGATGAGTCTAGGACTTCCCTGGTGGCTTAAATGGTAAAGCGTCTGCTTACAATGTGGGAGACCTGGGTTCAGTTCCTGGGTCAGGAAAATCCTCTGGAGAAGGAAATGGCAACCCACTCCAGCACTCTTACCTGGAAAGTCCCATGGATGGAGGAGCCTGGTAGGCTACAGTCCATGGGGTTGCAAAGAGTCGGACACGACTGAGCGACTTCACTTCACTTTGGGTGAGTCTGGGGTACAAGGAAAGATGAAGGAAAGACCTGAAGCTTGAACATATAGGGAATGCAGGTTACTGAGGGATGTCCTAGGGATTTGAATCCCAATGCGAGGAAGAGTTAGGAGATTAAATGGGACGCTGCCTGGTAAATAAACATTCCCTACTGAGTATTTTTCTTAAAGCTGTAACAAGCCTACCTGGTTAACTGCCACTTGGTTGAACTGTTTGACTCAGTTTATATTTCTGATTTAAAAGCCTGTGCTGTAAAAACTGTACTTTTGCTATTGTTGGTACATGTTGTAAAGTGCCCACATAGGCTATTGAAAAATCCGTACAAAATCTCTGGTCCCAAAGATTTGTGTTTATAATTAGATGGCCCTTTTTATTTTCACAGACTGGTTTAATAGATATTACTTAAACATTTTAAAATGATGGCCTTAAAATGTGGGAGTGGGAAGGATGAGGACACTTGACCTCCCTCCGTAAAACTGAATTGCTCTTTGTAGTTAAAGTTTGGACAGAGGGAGAGAGAATGTCCTTATTTGGTCATGGTACCCATTCAGAGAACAGCATATTTATTACATTTCATCTTCCTCCTTCACATTCCTGCCTTAAGGATTTGCGAAGAGTGCTGTGAGACTTGTAGAGTTAAGAGGCTGGAGACAGGTAGTTTGGAGCACCTTTTAAGGGGTTCTCCATAAGGTGTATAGGCTGAGTGGTGACGCTTAATTAACTTCAATTAAATGCAAAACATACTGAATAGCTCCTGTGTGTCTGGCACTGTGCTGTGTGCTGAAGTGGCATAAAGGCAAAATAAGAGTCATTGACTCCTAGAGATGGAAAAAGAAAAATCTTAGAGCGGTTTTTGCCCAACACGAGTGCTTTCTTTTAATTTGATCATTGTCGGCTGTATGTATGACTGAAGTGAAATCTGTTCAGATCAAGGCTTTTTTGATATTTGTTCAAACTGATGATTACATACATATAATTTCATTTTATAGCTGTATCTAACTTTCTAATAAATAGACTGAATCATTAGTCAACTTTGGTACAGTAACAGTAAAGAAATCCCTTGATGGACCCTGGTCCTGTTGTCTGAGAGCTCTCAGCTTATGGTTTTCTGTAGCTCTCGGCTTCATCCTCTGGGATGTCCATCCTTTTCTCACACCTGTTTTTGGCCACAGCTGAAGGGAACACTGGAGAACCTCCTCCTTGGGTACTGGGCTGATTTATCAGTCTAATATCTCATGGAAGATATTTGGGGCCAATGATCTTGTTTCAAGTTTTCAATTGTCAGTCTTTCTCAATCTTAAATGGTGTCACCTTTAAACTTTTATTACCTTCTAAACAGCTCCTCATGCTTACACCTATACCCATAGTTCTTTTTGAGATGTCCTTCTGTATAGATCTATTTTGAGTTTACTGGCTTCATGGGTGAGCCATACACACACATTCTCGGTAATCTGAACAGTTTATTTTCCAAACTAAAAGGTTTTCTGTGGACAATCTTAAACCGCCAATAGTGTTTAACTCCCAAGGTGATGACCATACTCAAGATTGGGTCTTCACCTTGAGATCTAGTCACAATTTTTTTGCTCAGATACTTCTCAGTATTTTCTTTCAGTGGTTGTAGTTGAAAAACCCTCCATCTTTCTACCCTTCTAGAACTGAAGTTTCTGGATTCTCTTTAAATATCCTCATTCCTGGATTCTATCTGCTTTCATATCAGTTCTACTGAGCCACTTGCTTCTCATAAAACCTTATCAAAGACAGCTGATAATAACAACCCACGCTCCCTAGCAAAACCTTTGCTTCTTGATCTCTTTGCCTAAAGCCACAAGTTCAGAAAGTATATTAGCTGACTTCCATGCTGTCACAAAGGACATTTTGAATCAATGTCACCTCACTGTATAACATGGCTCCTGATTTTTCTCAGCTTCAAATAATATTTTCCTCACCACCTACCACCTGGTTCCGAGGCCAGTGCCTCGTATTTTATGTATTGTTAAGTCATCACCTTGCTTCTGGTACCAATTTCTTTATCCTGGTCAGATTTCTGTATTTTTCAGATTTGCTTCTGTAGCAACACCCATCAAGTCCTGTTAATTTACCATAGCAAACATTTGTTTCTTGCTTTCATTACATTTTGGCAGCTGCAGCTCTGCTCCACCTGTTCTCACACCCTGAGATGCATGTAAAAGGGACTTCCTCTGTATTTTCTATCTACACTTCAGTTCCATAATATACATTGTTTCTACATTTACTGTGATAGAGGAAAAGGACAACAGGGCTTCCAGAAACAATCGCGGTGTCTTCAAGCTTTTGCTTGTGGGTGGCTCACATTATGTCTTGTCTTATCCCTTTGGCCAAGGCAAGTCACGTGGCCAGGCCTTTCAAGCGAATGAGGAAGTATAGCTCACTTTTACAGGGCACAGTCACGTGGTGATGAGTGGGGATATATTATACTTTTATAACGGAGAGAGGAGCAGATGATAGAGGATAGTAACCTACCAAAGACCCCAAGGCCAGTTGCGTCTAAGAAGATTTCTTACTTTGGTGGAATGACTTACTAATTGCACTGAGATGCCCATATATACTGTCACACAGATGATTTAGGAAAACTAGTTATCCAAGTTACAATGGGAAGAGATATATCATAAGGATTTTTTTTTATTGGAGAGCAGTTATTTTGATGTTCGTTACTAAATTTGTTATCACCATGATGTTGTATGTACATTTTGTGTCTATTAAGCTCTTACTATGTGTCGGGCATAGCAGTAAGCCTTCTGACTTTTTGTATGTAACCGTTTCTCTTGCTAAGGGACAGAATAGGCAAACAGTTTACCCAAGGGTATGGTATGGATCCCTCCTCTTACGCACTGTAATAGATCTTATTTTTCCATTTTTGTCTTTCATATAATGCAGTGTTTCTGTGAATATCCTCATCCATCCTCTACTTGGACTTCTTGAAGGAGTTTATCTACCAGATTATACTTCATGAAGTAGTTTATTCTAAATTAGGACAGCTTCAATTACCAGGAAGAAAATTAATGTGTCTTTAATTGGTTTCTTCTATTTTTTTCTAATTGGTCCTAGTTTCGTCTTATGGAGCTAAACATAATAGAACATAATCTAATGAATCTTCCTTCAAACAGTATAAATATCCTTTAAGTTTTACCTTTTCTAAAAATAGTTTCTTTAATTTCTTGTACAACATGAGTTACAAATTTTTACCACCTCAGTTAACTTTCCCTTAAACCATCAAACCCTTTCATGTATGGAACAATTTCTGTTTGCTTAGGAACTCAGCTGTATTTTTCATTTCTAAGAGGATTGGTGGATATGTACCTTATCAAAGCTGTCACCATTAGATTTCATCCTCCTTATCTAAACAATTAGCTCGAAAGTATGGTAGCTATTGTTAACAATAAGCCCTGAAGCAGATTTTGGAAAATGGCCTAAAAAAATAGTTGGACATGTCATTATAAGTTGAATAAAAAGCACCTTATAGGAACTTTTGAACTAATGTCTCATGATGGAGTGGAACAAGAAGATTAACATCTGAATACCCGTTTTAAATTTAGTTTTGGCTTACATTGAAAGAGTAATTTGTGATGAATAACTAGGCCTCCTTTGGTCTTGTTTTTCCTCATCTGTAAAATAATTCTTATTCTCATCAACACTAATTACAAAGTCATTTAAAATATTCCCACTTTAGCACTTTAGCAAAGATGTGCCTCGAAACTGTGAGTCTGCTAATTCACATGGCCATAGGGCCTTTGCAGATGGGCTAAGTTAAGAATCTTAAAGGGAGATTATCATGGATTATCTGGGGCAATGTGAGATGTAATCACAAAGATCCTTATGAGTAAAAACAATAGGGAGGTAGGAGTTGTGATGACAGAGGCAAAGTGAGAGTGATGCAGCATGAGAAAGACCTGACAGTACGCTGCTTGCTGGATTTGAGACTGGAAGGGGCCATGAGACAAGGAACACAGGCAACTTCTAGAAGCTGGAAAAGGCAAGGAAATAGCTTCTTCTCTAGCGCTTCCAGAAAAAATAAAGCCCTTGCCAACACCTTCCTTTTAACCTAGTGAGACCTGTTTTGAACTACTGGCCTCCAAAAATGTTAATATAATAAATTGGTGTTCTTTTAAGTCATTAAATTTGTTGTAATTTGTTACGGCAGAATTAGGAAACTAATACGCTACTTTATTAGATTATTATGATGATTTAAAAACTTAATTGATAATGAGAAAGTGCTTTGTAAACTGAGTTCCTATAAATGTTAATTATTATTAATAAAATTAAAATGGGTTCCAACAACTCTAATTAGAAGGATGAGGTCTGTTTCAAACAAAAATCTGGATTAGAAATGGGCTAGTGGGTCTTTGCCATTTTCATCAACTTTAATAGGGTTCCTCTCAAAGTGAATTAACAGAACCATTTAAAGCAGCCCCTCTGGGACTAATCTGAAATTAATTTTTCAGCTTGATCTCTGCAACATTCTCTAAATCATAAATTAAAAGGAAGCAATAATTCTTCTCTGAGGAATGGAACTGCCTTAGTTAGAAGTCCACTGGTACAGCACACAAATAGCCTTAGAGAAAAACAATCTTTACTTGAAAAGCTTCAAGTAAAAGAAAAAGACTTTAACTATGTCACAGCCCATTGTACTGTAATCCTAATAATAAATTGCTTGTTATTTAAAAATTTGTAGCCTGCAAATACATAGAGGAAACAGTTTTTGATGGTACTGTGACAGAGGAGCCCGATGGGCTACAGTCCATGGGGCTGCAAGGAGTAGTCCATGACTGAATTACTGAGCACGCGTGCATCCTTCACCATTATTCCAGATGCCTTTTGTCACATTAAAAATAATTCACTCACATATCCTCAAAATTGTTTTGTCTTTGCTCTTTCAAAAGCATATTGATTGTTGAAATTGAAACAGATTTGTTCACTATAAACATAACCTTGGTTTCAAACAGATTCTGATAAATCTGTCCAGACCAGGACAGAGGGAAAAACATATCAGGAAGAATATGGCTTGGCTGGGGGACATTGTAAGGCCTCTTGCTCTAGGACTTCCCTCTGAACTTTGAGAAAATGTTCCTTTTGATTTAATTCCTATACAGAATTATTTTCATTTAACAATTAAGTAACAAAAACCTTCCTGGAAACTTTGTGCCACTAGACTTCTGGGGATTGTAGTCTGCTGCAGAAACAGAGAGGCTTAAATGATGCTGGGATGAACATGAAATTCTGCCTTCTTGGAGTTGAAGAGTGCCAGGGAAATAAGGCTTTATTTGTAAAGAGTTCTCTTTGAGCCCACACTTGGGTGTGGCAGGCACTTCAGCAGCACAATTTGAAGAGAACAGAAAAGGAGCAGAATTTTGGTTAGCCCTAGTTTGGCATGTCAGTATTAATATAACTAAATATGAATTGCGGTTCTGTGTTTGTCCCACTTGTCCTACAGAGAAGACAATGGCACCCCACTCCAGTACTCTTGCCTGGAAACTCCCATGGACAGAGGAGCCTGGTGGGCTGCAGTCCATGGGGTGTCGAAGAGTCGGACACGACTGAGCGACTTCACTTTCACTTTTCACTTTCATGCACTAGAGAAGGAAATGGCAGCCCACTCCAGTGTTCTTGCTTGGAGAATCCCAGGGATGGTGGAGCCTGCTGGGCTGCCGTCTATGGGTCGCACAGAGTCGGACACGACTGGAGCGACCTAGCAGCAGCAGCAGCAGCTCTTGTCCTGAACTGCATCAGCAGTTGCAGAAGTAGACTGGCACCCACCACTTCCAGGCAATTGACCTTCCCCATCCATGCCCTTGGACACCTTCTCTCTGGAAGAACACAGTTCCTGGTGACTGCTGGCTTAGTCCTGTTCTACTGGAAAGCCGTCACACCTTCCAGCGCCCAGGAGTAGCATCCCTGTCTCTGCAGCAGCTTCCTCTTCTGTAGAGCTGCCCTATGCACCCAGACTAGTATGCACCCAGGGAATATCTCTCTGTGTACTCAGACTTCACCCCACAAAGCCTTTACTTCCTTTTGATACTGTGAAGTGTCCAAGAATGTCCGTGTTTGTTCTGTCCCCTTCCTCTTTCTTCTCAAGCCATCGCAGAAGTTTTGCCTCTGAGTTTGGAGGACATTGCTCCCATTTCTCCATTATTTTGGGGGATAGTGACAGGGCTGTGCTATCTGATGCTGCTGTTGTGTCTGCTGACTGACCCTGAACCTGACAAGATGAGATCCTTTAGGCAGGTGTTTTTCACCTACCCAGTCTTCTTCCTTTTTCCAGGTGACCACCACACACTGACTCAGCTGGGCCTTAAGGCACCCCCTGCTCATTTCGGTCAGGTATTTATTTATGTTCACAAGTACTTTTTATCCTAATCATTCTACATTTCTAGGTCAAGAAATGCCCACTTGCAACACTGCCCATCTCACTTTCGAGATTTTGGTATTTGGCTTAGAGTAAAACTCCTGCCAAAAGTTTGTGTTCTGTATAAGGCGTCTCTGATGGCTCAGAAAGTAAACAATCTGCCTGCAGTGAAGGAGACTTGGGTTCGATCCCTGGATCAAGAAAATTCCCTGGAGAAAGGAATGACTACCCACTCCAGTATTCTTGTCTGGAGACTCCCATGCACAGAGGAGCCTGGTGGGCTGTAGTTCATGGGGTCACGACTGGGTGACTCAGCACACATCACTGATTCAGGCAGTAACTTCCATCCATTGAAAGGTCCATTTTCTTACTATGTCTCTTCCTTTTATGCCCAGTATGGGTCTTAGCACTGATCCTACCTTTTACCAGAATCTCTTATATTTCTGCTCCATTGAGCTTTACAACTTCAATATGAGACTGATGATATAATTTGTTTTCTGGATTTCTATGTGAAAATAGGAAGGAAGGGAAAAAAGGAAGGGTGGACCACATGACCCTACCACCTACACCAGTTCAAAAAATAATGGAAATCTCCTCTACTGCTCTTCCTTAGACTTCGATTTCAGTCACTGTAGGTGAAGGTCAGAGGTTCTGCATTTCTAGTGAACTCCAAGTGACACCTATGCTGCTGTTCCTTTGAGTACATTTAAATGAAATGGCTCTCAGTTGGATCTGAGTGATTAGCCTTTTGATTCTTACTCTAAATAAATAATTTATTCTTGTCATGTTTTTGTTCTTGTTGAAATTACAGCAGTAAATTTGCAATCAGTATTGGAATGCTTAGGAGAATTTGAAATTTGCTATATTTGTAAGTTTAATTTATTTAAACTTTAAAGATTTGTTCAGAACGTGGAAAGATTTTGCTTGTTAAAATCGTAAATTTACCTAATCAGCCCTAAGAAGTAGGGCATTTTAATTTATAAGTGGAGTTTTAAAATTTGAAGGGGATTTAATGAACTAAGTTTTTAAATGAGACTGGTTGTTTATTTAGCTAAGTTTTTAAATGAGAATGTAACATGAGTTTATCAAACACTAATCAAAGTTGCCTCTACAGTTGTCCTAGTTTATGTAACATTTACTAGGTTTGTGGATGGGAAGATTTGCAGGTTGAATTTAAAGCAAATTATGTTTTTTTTTTTTTTTCCCTTTACTTAACAAAAATAAATCTAAAACACAAATGATTCCATTAGCTTGTCCCTTGTATGAAACTCACCTTGGCGCTACTGACAATTTAACCAGTTCTGGCACCTATCTTTGAAAATGCCTAATTTCCTCTGCATTGCCAGGGCTTCCTTTTTGATCATTGTTCCACCTTGGTGGACATCTGAGAGTATTTTCTACCATTACTCAGGGCACCCAGCTCACTCCTGAGTAGGCGTGGCTTAGAAATTGTTGCCTGGGAGCTCTCCCTACAGGTCTGTCTGGAAGCTTCCTCCAGATGATCTTCCCCTCTCTGCCTGTCTCCACCCCACCTCTCACAGTTTCCCCAGAGACTCTTCTGTCTTTTAAACTCTCTTCCCCTTCCTCCTTCCTCCCACCACATCCCATGCAGGCAGGGACCTACTTCCTTTGGTCCTCAGTCCTTTGGCCCAGGTTCAGTTCCATCTGGTTTTCCATTGTGGAGAGAGCAGGGCATTAAGATCTATGAAGACAAGGAATGGGATGGAGGAAGGCAAGATATCTACAAGACATTAAAAATTTAAGCAGATCCTTTATTAAGCTGAGCATATTCTTTGACTCTTTTCTGTAAATTGAGTTGCATCACAAAAATAATCCCCTTTCAAGCTTGATATTGACCTTGATTTCAAATCAGGGAGCCTGAGTAGAGACCTTGGGAAATAGATGGAGTGGAGTATGTCGCCCTGCAGCATCTAGATGGAGAACTCTTACCTTGCATTCTGATAGAGTCAGTCATGATTCTGCCTTACCTTTTGTTTGTGTATGTCAGTTGCCGTGTTCTCTGACCAGTCCCTCCCTGTCAATAAGATCTCTTGATTAAGCCTGGTTTTGAGACATTGTTGTTTTAGAACAGTTTAAGGGTCATAGAAAATTTGGAAGACACAGAGATTCTCCATATACCCCCTGCCCCCACATATGCACAGCTTCCTCCGTTGTTAACATCCCCCACCAGAGTGGGACATTTGTTACACTTGGTGAACCTACATATCATTATCACTCAAAGTTCATAGTTTACATTAGGGTTCACTCTTGATAGTGTATGTTTTATAGGTTTGGACAAGTGTGTGATGGCACATATACCTTATTATGGTATCATGTAGGTATTTTCACTGCCCTGTAAATCCCTCGTGTTCTGCCTATTCATCCCTGTTTTACCCTCTCAAACCCAATCAACCACTAATCTTTGTACTGTCTCCATAGTTCTGCCTTTTCCAGAATCTCACTGAGTTGGAATCGTGTAGTATTTAGCCTTTTCAGGTTGCCTTCTTCCACTTAGTAATATGCATTCAAATTTCCTTTATGTCTTTATGAGACTTTAAAAATATATATATAGCACAATAGGAACCTCTTCTTATCCCCAGGTGACTGTGTTC
Organism: Antilocapra americana; assembly: GCA_007570785.1. NCBI lineage: Eukaryota > Metazoa > Chordata > Mammalia > Artiodactyla > Antilocapridae > Antilocapra > Antilocapra americana. The sequence continues at coordinate 6,087,850 of ML664180.1, read as the reverse complement.
TGAAATCAACATGCTCACTTAAGCCTCATATCTGCAATGCTCCCTAAGTTGAGGCCCTCCTCCCCACTTATCCAGCCTCTGCCTCACTTTCTGGTTTCCTGGTTTCCCTTTCAATTTCCTGCTGGAACCAGAGCTCTGCTCTGGACCTTACAATGATTAGTGGCTTATCTTTGAAAGCCCCAGGTTGATGGACCATGTCTTGGAAATCCCAAGAGTTGGGGACTCCACATCTGCTTCTACCCAATTAACCTGCTAGATTGCAGACATACGATCTGCCTGCTTTGCTTGTACAGAGACTTGTGGTCTTATGTTCCCAGCACCTGGGCAGTGCGTCCTGGATGTATGTATCAGTCTTGATTGAAACCCAGAGCCCTTCATCTCCTTGAACTTTATTATTTCAACGGCTGGTTTTACCCCTTGGGGCAAGTCATGCCACCTGGTTAGTTTCCCCTGCTCTAGGCCCTTCCATCCCCTGCTGTCATCAGTCTTCCTGCTGCCCTGCTTGTGCTCCCAGCATGCAGAGAGCTCACGTGAGTTATAGTCTTGCACATCCGCAGTTCAATTATAATTGATGTTCATAGGCATGTCCCTAAGTTACTACAGGAGCTAAAGGTGCCTTCTAAATCATCAAGGAAAGGATAAATTATGTTCAGTAGAATTTTATCATTCCTACATTTTCATTCTTTAAAACCTGAGAATTCACATAGGGAATATGGTTAGCTCTGTATTAATCAGATCCATCAACGGTCCATTCCTGAATAGCTTGAAATTTACAGTCTTAGGAAAGATCTAGGTGATTGAATATTTAATTCCTTATCCAGGTAGTTGACATCATGTACACAAATTTCAGGCAGAGTGTACTATAGAGGGAAGGTCATTTCTAGCACAGAAGCCCTCAGATCCTTGGCCTTTCGTGCCAGCTGTCTTCACTTCCCATTTTCTGGTTTTAGTCATTTACCTCTAAAGCCTTATGAGTCAGTTCTTTTCATTTTTTGAAGAGGTAAGCAAGTGGTTCATCATCATCTCTCTCAGATGTTGTCTCCTTGATAATCCTGAAAAATAAAATATTTACCTTGTGGCAGCCAGAAGTGCTCCCTAAATATTCCATGTGTTACCTTACACCTAGAGCATAAAGTGGGGCATATGACTGGTTTTATCTGATGACATGATGAGTGGAAATATGAGTGTCACCTCTGAGCTGAAGCATTTAAGAGCTAATGTGCCATCTCCATTTTCCTCTCTTCTCTTTTGGCAGAAGAGGGAAAAGTCCTTTTAGTGATGACAGATGTCTCAGATTGAGATGCAGAGTCAAAACGCAAAAGCTGTTCGACTCAAGTTACTCAGTGGAGAGAGCAGCCTTGGAGAGGCCTTGAAATACGGCTTTGTATGCATTCGTAATGTGCAAATTTGTTACCACTGAAACACTGGGATTACTTGTTATTGCAGTGTAGCCTCACCTCTGCATGTAGCTGATGCTTTCAGGACGCTGAACTCTCAATTCCTTGATCTCTTTTCCTCCACTGATCTTGGTTCTCATCTTAGCTCAGCCATCCATTCCCTAGCCTATATCCTGGTTGCTACCAATAACTGCATCCTTACATAAACTAAATTTTAAGTATCATACTCTCCAAACATGATCCCATGTATTTCCAACTTATTTCTTTTGCTCTCCCAACTCCAGTAAGGCCTCAAGACCCTGGTTTCTGTAATTCCTCAACCCACCCGGATCTTCATATCCTTCATTCCTTAACCTTTATTCCATAGGTCCGCCACTGTAAAAACTCCTGTGGACATAACTCTCAATTCCTTTGTCCTTTCTCCCTTCTTAGCACTTAGCATTCAAGCCAAGTTAAATGTGACTTTCTTGAAACACAGTCATGTTTGTGTGAACAGACAAGAGGATGTAGTTAGAGAAAAATATGAATACTTCTCACTGGATTCTAATTATTATTTACTTATTCCTGTCCTATTTCCTGGGCTTCCCAGGGGCTCAGTGGTAAAGAATCCGCCTGCCAATGCAGGAGATGCACTTTCGATCCCTGGTGCGGGAAGATCTTCTGGAGGAGGAAATGTCAGTCTACTCCACTGTCTTTGCCAGGATAATACCATGGACAGAGGAGCCTAGCAGGGTACAGCACATGGGGTTACAAAGAGTCAAACAGGACTGAGCTCACACGCCTGCATTCTATTTCCCAAGCCCTTTTACTTTCATGCTATCTTTGGTGAACATGTCATATCTTCCCTCTCCTCTATTTCCCATTACTTCTCCCCCTTTTACATTCTCAGAGGATAAGAATGCTTCTTATTTTATTGCTTAAAATGAGCAATGTGGAAAGCACTTCTACATACTTTCACTACCAAATCTAGCAACTAATTTGCATCTTTGCCCATCTCTTCTGCTTTCCCAACTGCTACTAAAGATGAAGTATCTTTGATCTTAAAGACCATCCCATATTACACGCTGGATCCTGTTCTCTATTCCTACTCAAGGTTCTTCATTCTGTAGTTCTCTCTCTTTTCCCCTGCACTATGAATGTCCTCTGTTTACTAAATCATCAACACAAAAACATGCTCTGGTATCTCTTACCTTAGTAAAAGGAACTCTGTGTAATATTCCTGCATCTGTCTCACCATTTCTGCGCTCAACTTAAACAAGCTTCTCCCACTTCCTCCTGAAATCTCTCCAGAGAAAGTTTTAGAACTTCCAAATGTACAAGTGAGTTTCAAAGAGACAGAGGAACCAGACCAAATTGCCAACATTTGTTGGATCATGGAGAAAGCAAGTGAATTTCACAAAAAAAATCTAATTATGCTTCATTGACAATGCTAAAACCTTTGACTCTGTGGATCACAAACAACTCTGAAAAACTCTTAAAGAGATGGGAATACCAGACCACCATATCTGCCTCTTGAGAAATCTATATGCAGGTCAAGAAACAACAGAATGAAACATAAAGCGACTGATTTCAAGTTGGGAAAGGATGTCATGGCTGTATATTGTCACCTTGCTTATTTAACTTATATGCAGAGCACATCATACGAAATGCTGGGCTGAATGAATCACAGGTTGGAATCTAAATTTCCTGTAGAAATATCAACAACTCAGATACGCAGATAATAATCACTCTAATGGCAGAAAGTGAAGAGAAACCAAAGAGGTCCTTGATGAGGGTAAAAAAGGAGAGTGAAAAAGCTGCTTGAAACTCAACATTCAAAAAATTAAAATCATGGCATCTGGTCCCATCACTTCACAGTGAATAGAAGGATAAAAAGTGGAAGCAGTAACAGGTTTTATTTTCTTGGACTCCAAAATCACTGCAGACAGTGAATACAGCCATGAAATTAAAAGAGACTTGCTCCTTGGAAAGAAGACTGTGACAAACTTAGCATATTAAAAAGCAGAAACATCACTTTGCTGACAAAGGTGCATATAGTCAAAGCTATGGTTTTTCCAGTAGTTATGTATGGATGTGAAAGTTGGTCCATAAAGAAGGCTGAACAACAAAGAATTGATGTTTTTGAATTGGGAAGACTCTTGAGAATCTCTTGGACCACAAGGAGATCAAACTATTCAATCCTAAAGGAAATCAAGCCTGAATATTCACTGGAAGTACTGATGCTGAAGCTCCAATGGCCACCTGATGCAAACAGTTCACTTATTAGAAAAGACCATGATGCTGGGAAAGATTGAAAGGAAAAAGAGAAAGGGGTGGCAGAATATGAAATAGTTTGATAGCATCACTGACTCAGTGGACATGAATTTGAGCAACCTTTGCAAGAAGTGGATAGTGGAGGACAGAGGAGCCTGGCATGCCATAGACCATGAGGTCACAAAGAGTTGGATACAACTTAGTGAGTGAGCAACAGCGAATTAGTTCTTGTCAGTCTGTCTCCCAACCTCCACATTGCCAAGTCCAAAGACCAGCTTTCCATTTTCATTTTACCCTGTCATTTGACATGGACACATCATCCACATTGAAATCCTCTTTCTCTTGCATTCCCGAACATCACTTTCTCTGTTCCTTCTATGTCACTTTCATTCCCATCTTGTCTTATAGACCTTGTGTCATGTTGTCATGACATGGGGGCTTCAAATAAAATTTACACACTGACTATTCTGAAATATGCCTCCATCCCGAACCTGATATTCAAACTCCAGTGAAAAAAGTGAAGTCACTCAGTCATGTCCAACTCTTTGTGATCCCATGGACTGTAGCCTACCAGGCTCCTCCATCCATGGGATTTTCCAGGCAAGAGTACTGGAGTGGATTGCCATTTTCTTCTCCAGAGGATCTTCCTGACCCATGAATCGAACCCAGGTCTCCCATATTGTGGGCAGATGCTTTACCATCTAAGCCACCAGGGAAGCCTCCTTCAAACTCTAGAGTAGATGCACAATTATGGGACAACTTCACTTAACACAAAATACTACAATCTACGGGGTCATCAAAGAGTTGGACACAACTGAGTGACTAACACACAGCACAAAGTACTGCTGGAAACTATTTTGCTTTTCATTCTCTAAATTGAAGTTTAGGAAGACAGCTGTTGCCATGCAAGATGTAAAGTGAGTCCCTGAAATGTTTCAGTTTTTCCTATTTGAATTTTTAAGGCATTTGAATATGCTAAGAGATGGAGAGAGATCAATTATACTCATGTTTCTGCTGAGTCACTTCAGTCATGTCTGACTCTTTTAGACCCTATGGACTGTAGCTTCCCAGGCTCCTCTGTCCATGGAATTCTCCAGGCAAGAATACTGGAGTGGATTTCCACGTCCTCCTCCAGGGGATCTTCCCAACCCAGGGATCAAACCCATGTATCATTTCTCCTGCATTGGCAGGCAGGTTCTATACCATGAGTGCCACCTGGGAAGCCCTGTTTATACTCATAATTAAATGCAACAGTGAAGATTGATCTTAGGTGAAAACATTTCATTTCTTACATCAGAGACTAAGTTAAAAGATTAAGTTAACTTTTCAAGTTTTATGCCAAGTGCCTTTTAATTTGTCTGTCTAAACATAGATATGGTTCTCATAATCCTTACTCTGTTTTTGCCAAACTTTCCCCACAGCTCTAGAGGAATGCAGACAAAGAATGTGAAATACATGAGTCAGTAATTTTGAGACAGATTATGATTTAAGTAATTCAGTTATTAATTAAGGCTGGATATAGTACAGTAGGCTTAAAACTTAGGCTACATTCAATATAAATATTGAGAAATTTATATTGGTGCCTATTCTCCAGTATTTAAATTTTATTTATTGACTTTCCATTGAGAAACTTGTCTGATGAGAGAAAATCATTCAATATTGTAACTGCCCCTCAAAATCGAGGAATATGGTCAATAATTGTCCAGAATCTTGGAGATATTCATACTGACCAGATTTAGATGGGCTTTTGCCAAATAGTGGGGGGAACCCTGGCTAGAAATACTAGTACTTGCCACCAAGGAGTGGTTTTGAATTGAGTCACTTCTATATGGACTTCTGCTGCCTCATACAAAAAATAATGTGAAATTAGCGGTTTGTAAGGGTCCTTTTAGGTAATGACATCTTTGTTGTTGTTATTTAGTTGCTCAGTCACGTTCAACTCTTTGCGGCTCCATGGACTGTAGCCCGCCAAGCTCCTTTATCCATGGGATTTCCTAGGCAAGAATACTGGAGTTGTTATTTCTGACTTCAGGGGATCTTCCCAACCCAGGGATCAAACTGAGTCCCCTGCAGTAGCAGGTGGATTCTTTACCACTGAGCCACCTGGGAAGCCCAGTTACGTCTTACAAACTATCTTTTTTCCCCTATATCTTTTCATAGATGGATGGGATTGAATGGGGACTTAGGCCTTCTTTTTATGTAGGCTTGTGCCTGTGACTTCCCTTCTTCTTTTTTTTTTTTTAATTTAAACTTTTTTATTTGATATTGGGGTGTAGCTGATGAACAATGTTGTATTAACTTCAGGTGAACAGTGAAGGGAGTCAGCCATATATATACATGTATCCATTCTCCCCCAAACTCCCCTCCCATCTAGGTTGATAGAAAGCAAACCCTGTTCTTATGTTCTCTGAAGTGGAGTCCATTTTTTCTCTGTCTAGTATCCCTCTGGTTTTGTTAGGGTGTGCATACATGTTTTGAAAAATTCTTCTCTTCCCTCCCCAGTCCTGCAGTTCCTTTGGTTCTTCCTTGTGCTTAAATAATCCGTCTCCTCTTTCATAATGATTTTGAAATCAAGTTGCTCCAACCTTAAGATCCTTTTCTCCTGATTATGCATGATTGGTCCCAGAGACACGCATGTGACCGAACTGGGCCATCAACATTTTTCCTATAATTGTTTAAACTAAAGATGGGGAAAAAAGGCATTTCCTCACTAGTGATGAAGGGAAATAGGAAGCAGGTGGCTTCATATTCTATTGTTTCTTGCTACGTGGAGAAAGTTGGTCCGAGAGGGTGATGTGACACAATGAGAAGCCAAGGCAAGAGATGAAAGAGATGGCCTTGGTGGTTTCTGAGGCAGTGGCCAGCTGAATCACCCAGCTTCCTGCAGTTACATGAGCCTTCCAACAAATTCCAGTTTTTGCTCAAGTTAGTTTGCATTTAGGTGTCTATTGCAGCCAAGATGAATTACTGACTTTTAATTTTATACCCAATCAGATATGAAAGCACGTGATTGAAGAAGCAGCCACTTCTTTCTTCTTTATTTTCTCCACCCTCCCACACACCTTTTTAAGCTATTGAAATAATTGGGGACCTATGGAAGGATTCTGGTATGAATTAGTATCAGTCACATTAAAAAATGGCTTTATTTTATTATTAAGTGAAATTATTCTTATTCACTCTGCGCCTTCTGTCCCTTCTGCTGGTAATAGTCCTTGGCTCCCTGGCCCCAGGAATGGGGACTTGACCCGGGATGCCATAGTTGTGCTATTTTATGGCTCTGGGCACAGGGATACCAAGGTGTGAACACAAGCAAAACCAGATCAGTGAGCGTATTTTCCTGGATTTTTTCAAATTGGACCTGAAAAAATGCTCTTAGACTCTCGGGCCACAGAATTTCTATCGTGTGAGTCTGATGTGTCCTTGGCTGTGTTTTCCACACAAAGGACTGAAAAACTGCATCTTCGGGGGAGAGAGTTAAGCCAGTTGGCAGAGAAAGAGAGAAATGTTGGCAAGGAAAACTCTAGATGCTTTTGTGCCTCTGGTCCCAGTTATTACCAGCTAGAGCCCCATCATCAGAGTGAGGTTCTTGAGAAGCAGATGCCAAGATGGGTTTTGACTTGCTGGCTATTTTTAGGAATCAGTGGCAATGGATTGTACCTTGTGGGGAGGGGATCATGTTATCTCGCAGGAGAGGAGTTTTTGCATTGTTTTCGACAGAGGGGAGAATGCCAGCTCTTAATAGAGATGTATGGGCCACATTTGTAGGCTCCAAAGTTGCAGAGGCCTCTGGGGTTCAAGAACTGGGGTGGGCCTTTTCTCAGGTGATCCCCATCTCAAGTAACAAGGTCCCGTTGTCCCAACCAGGTCCTGATCTTTATCTTATGGACTGTATTGGCTGGGTTTTCTCCTCTAGAGTTTTGTTGTCCTGAGTTTAAGTCAGAATCTAGTCCAGTTTTGTTTTTTTTCCCCCTTCTTTCTCTTGGTGGAAATGATCTCTTAGTGAGGGACCTCAGAGGCCCTCTGGCTTTCACACTTGGTTTTCATCGTCTGTTAATTACCTGTATCTTTTTACCAACAACTTCTAGAAGAGTTTCCTGTGCTGGTCACAGGATCAGCAGCATCAATATTACCTTGGAACGTGTTAAAAAAAATATAAATTCTTTAGCACCATGCAAGACCTTCTTAATCAGAAAGATTGGATTGGAGCTCCAAAATCTGTGTATTACCAAGAAGGTCATTTTGCTTCATGGTAGTTTGAGAACCACGGTTTTAGAATGTCCGTATAACTTAGCAGGAGCCATTGGAGAACACTGTGCCTTTGGGAACAAAGCCCTAACAACTCTGAAATACTGATACATCATGCCAACTAGTACGTTCCCTTCTACAGGTATGCCATTCCTGTTCAACACTTCTGCAACTTTTATTAATTTTTTCTAAGTTTATGGTGTTATCTATGGCTATCCTGGGTCTTCATTGCTGCGTGTGTACTTTCTCTACTTGTGTAGAGTGAGAGCTACTCTCTAGTTACAAGGCATATGCTTTTCACTGCAGTGACTTCTCCGTTGCAGAGCACAGGCTCAGTAGTTGTGGCACCAGGCTTAGTTGCCCCGTGGCATGTGGGATCTTCCCGGACCTGGTGTCAAACCTGTGACTCCTGCTTTGACAGGAGGATTCCTAAGCTCTGGTCCAGCAGGGAAGTCTTTACTGTGACTTTTAATACCATGTGCCTGGAGCTGTTTGGGCTCTGTCTACGGGTGACTGAGTCCTTTTTTTTACTATGGCCAGTTTAAGTTAGAATTCTGTCACTTGACACTGAATGAATTCTGACCATTATACCTGAAATGCCTAAGTATACCTATGGGGGATGTATTTTTATCAACATTATTAATAATGCCACTTTTGCATCACCTAATCATGTCACCTTGCTTCTTACAAAGTGCTTTCATACATTGCTTCATGTGATCATAACAGTGAAGCTGTGAGAAGAAGGGCCAGGTTGGTTCAGTTATAGCTGCTTGGGGCTCTCTCTCTGGATCATATTTAGTTTTTCTTCTTTTATGCTATAAAACATAATGTGTAGTAAGGTAGAAACTTGAGGTTGTTCGTGGTAGTGTAGGACGCACTCACTCTTTTATTGCCTTTAATTGAAACTTGCTCCCGTCATCTCAGGAGGACAGAAAAGATAAAGACCTGTCCTCTGACTTCCTCCGAGGCCCTTTCTGCAGCATGTGCTGTCACTAGGATGACACAACCCGTCCACAAAGCATATGACAGTGTTCAGGGACAATACTCCTCACATTCTCCCTGGGTGCCCATGCAGCCACCAGCTGACACACTCAATCCTATCATTTTGGCAGTGCTCACATTCAATACCAATCACTGCTCTCAGCTAACTGCGATTGGTATCGGTGGTGAAGACAGACGAACAGGTTTTTTCCACCGCACGGTTCCTGTATTTTGCATCCCTGGTCTTGGCCTCTAGGTCTTTACAGCTGAAATTGATAGTCTTTACTCCTGTAAATATTTTCTTTGTAGGTATTTCAATGGATCGACCAGAAAACATTTGTTTAAACATGTGATGTGAGACTCCTACTGTTAGATATCATGGCAGAGAATAGAAATATATGAGAAACAATCTACAAACCACCCTCTCCTTAGGTGGGTCTCTGAGGTCATTTTCTTTAGTTTCTGAGTCTTGTGCGAGTCAGTAATTGAGATGACACCCTCAAGAGGACCTTGCAAAGGAGTGGGGGAAGTAGAATAGGACAGGGCAAGAAGCTAAGTGAAAAGTATGGTTTCAGAAAACATTTAGGCAAAGATTGTTCTCTTTGCAGGGCCCTGGAGAGGGAGTCGTACCAAGAGTTGTCCTGGACAGAGGCAAGTGGACCAGGCCATTTCACCCGTTGCACTAGGCAATCATTGGCCCATGAGCTGTCTCTGGGGGAAGGGGCATAACTCCCCAGACACCTTCTGCGGAGTCGATTCCCCATCAGTCACAGGTAGTCTCCTGGAGAAGTCTGCAGGTATGAACCTTTAGGGCCAACACCTGCAGCAGCTGGGGGGGTGGGTGCATGACGTGGTTAAGAGGAGTCAGAGCAACAGCAGCATCTTATGCATAAAAATAGTGACCTGTAAATCTAAAATGATAATGATGTCAATAATAGTGAATAATCATATCGCATTTCATGTGTGTCAGACACCGTTCTGAGTGTTTCACACCTGTTGGCTCATTTAGTCCTCCCAAGACCCCTGAGAGGTAGGTAGTAGTATTTTCCCCATTTTACAGATGAGCCAACTGTGGGTGGTTGTGATCTCAGAAATAGTGTGGGAAGCCAAGGGCAAGCAAAAGCCAGGCACATGGAAAATGTAGTCCAGGCAATGAGTCTATGGGTAAAGAATGGGATAGTGGTGTTTGCCCAGAAGATGATGATCCAGACGGATGGGGTTTTGACACAGGCAAAGGTTGGGAGGTACGCTGATAATCATAAGGATATAGATGATAACTTTCTGCTGTTACGAAATATACTTCCTAACAATCTGACCAGGTTTCCGTAGGGTTTTAGAGAAGTAAAAATTAATAATTAGTGTTTCTGATAAACTCAGCAGCACTCAGGAGAGGTGCCCCAGCTAGGTCTCCAGACCAGACCTTTACTGTCCAGGTGGGAATGTTTTCACCTGTTAAAACTGTTAAGTAGAAAAAATTAAGTATGGCTGAAGAGTGTTACAGACTGAATTGTATCACTACAACATTCTAGTGTTGAAACCCTAACCCTCATTGTGACTGTATTTAGAGATAGTACCTTAAAAAAGTAATTAAGAGGAAATGAGGTCCTAAGAGCAGACCCTAATCCAACATGACTGGTATTCTGATCAGAAGAAGAAGACACATCCGGGATGCATGTGCAGAGACAATGCTGTGTGAGGACCACGGCAAGAAGTATCTATATGCAAGCCAAGGAGAGAGGCCTCAGCCAGAAACCAATGCTGCCAACCCATTAATCTAGAAATTCCAATTGGCAGAACCATGAGGAAATAAATCTTGTTGTTTAAGCCGCCCAGTCTGTGGTATTTTGTTAGGGCAAGCCCAGCTGACCAACGCAAAGACCACTGTCAGAGGTGGGGCCTGAAACAGTCACCACTAAGTACCTGATCACACACCTTTGAATTTCAGAATATAGATAATCAGTACATATAGTTCAATCTAATACACTGTATTTGTTTTCTAGGCTGCTGTAATAACTCTTAACCACCTTTGTTATTTGTGAAACCAATTACTAAATTCTTTCTTCTTAAAGTACCTAGTGTAATTTGTCTTTTCCTGATTAGACCACAATTCCATCTTTTCTAAGGAGATGAACTCTCAAACTGCTGTCAAGGCGCCATCTGTTTTACCCTAAACAGTTATGAATAGCATTCTGTTTCCCATCTTTGGTGTACATTGTGCTAATGGTTTTGGAGGTTCTTTCCATCCCTTAGAACTTTACAATACAAGCATTATTTGGAATAGATTGAGCAGATTTCTGATTCTTGCAGCCTGAAAGAATCCAGCATAACTTAGGCAATGACCTATAGACAAACAGCAATTCTACCAAAAAGGCAAAATGTTAAAGTGTCACAAAAAGGTTTAGGATAAAGGTTACTCCTAATAGCAGTCTTCTTATCATTTACATGGGTGTTTTTCCTGTTTACCCATTTACCAGGTGGAATTCTTAGACTGGGCTCCAACAGGAAAAGCAGACTCTGATGAGAATGTGGACCTATTTCATTTAAGATTATTCCCCTTTCATTACTCAAACAGTAGAGATGTTCAAGGTTATTTTTAATTATCTACATTCCTATAAAAGCCTCAGAGTTAATCTTATTATTGCAGCAGAACCATGAAAAATTCTTATTTATTTATTTATTTTCTTTACATCATCGTGTTGGTTTTGCCATACATTGGCATGAATCCGCCATGGGTATACATGTGTTCCCCTTCCAGAACCCCCCTCCCACCTCCCTCCTGATTCCATCTCTCTGGGTCATCCCGGTGCACCAGCCCTGAGCACCCTGTATCAAGCATCAAACCTGGGCTGGCGATTGATTTCACATATGATAATTTACATGTTTCAATGCTGTTCTCCCATATCATCCCACCCTTGCCCTCTCCCACAGAGTCCAAAAGACTGTTCTATACATCTGCGTCTCTTTTGCTGTCTCGCATACAGGGTTGTTGTTACCATCTTTCTAAATTCCATATATATGCGTTAGTATACTGTATTGATGTTTTTCTTTCTGGCTTACTTCACTCTGTATAATAGGCTCCAGTTTCATCCACCTCAGTAGAACTGATTCAAATGTATTCTTTTTAATGGCTGAGTAATATTCCATTGTGTATATGTACCACAGCTTTCTTATCCATTCGTCAGTTGATGGGCATCTAGGTTGCTTCCATGTCCTGGCGATTGTAAACAATGCAGCAGTGGATGTTGGGGTACACGTGTTTCTTTCAATTCTGGTTTCCTCGGTGTGTATGCCCAGCAGTGGGATTGCCGGGTCATATGGCAGGTCTATTTGCAGCTTTTTAAGGAATCTCCACACTGTTCTCCATAGTGGCTGTACTAGTTTGCATTCCCACAGAACCATGAAAAATTCTTGAATAACTTGATCTATTGGAAGTAGGCATAGGCAACCTGGGGCCAAGGCAATTGTAATTTTTAAAAAGCCTCATAGTTAACTCTGATACACATTCAATGCTGAGAAACACTAGTATAGGTTGGTAGAATTCTAGTATATGTTAAAAGCTAGTTGTTGTTCAGTTGCCTAGTTGTATCTGACTCTTTGCGACCCCATGGACTGCAGTACACTCTGCCTCCCTGTCCCTCACCATCTCCCTAAGTTTGCTGAAGTTCATATCCGTTGCACTGTTGAAGCCATCCAGCCATCTCATTCTCTGATGCCTTCTTCTCCTTCTGCCCTCAATCTTTCCCTGCATCAGTGACTTTTCCAATGTGTTGGCTGTTTACATCAGATGACCAAAATACTGGAACTTCAGCTTCAGCATCAGTCCTTCCAACAAGTATTTGGGGTTGATTTCCTTGAAGATTGACTGGTTTAATCTCCTTGCTGTCAAAACTAGTATATGTTAGTAAGTGTCTTTCAACATTTTTTCTTTTCTCCAAGAGTCATCTTGGCTGTGTGGGAGATTTTTATGCTCTAAGTTTACACATGATATTAGAGGCATATTTGGAAAAATAAATGTGATTTTGCATTGTTTCAAATTAAGTTCATGTGAAGACAGTGATTCAAACTGAACCCACATGAAGGGATTTAACGTGTTCCATGGGATATTGGGTAGAGCATAACACACAAATCTTAGACCGAAGTCCAGGCCAAGAAGAAGATGGTCATGTCACAGTCCCAGGCTGCCATATGTCAGAGACGTGAGCCCTGCCTTTTCCAAGCAGTTGCAGCGTTGCCACTTAGAAAACATCCCCATTACATCAAATGATAGGAGTTTCCTTGAGGTCGCCTGGAGTATTACTCGCTGACAGGTTTTAAAGCGATGCTTCTTGTAACAAAGCTCTGCTGGGAGGAGCTGGGGCAGCCCAAGCCATGTGCTGTACATCATGGTGAGTGGAGTGACCAACGTGTAACTGGACAGAAGGACTCCTCTCGAGGCAGCCAGAGCTGTCTGATGGGAGAAGACGAATGAAGACGAAGAACTAACAAATCTTCCCATGCTTGGGGTGGACAAGGGGAAGAGCACTGACTCGCTGGAAAAGAGCGTTAGGTTTGCTTCTTCACGCTGGGGGGAGACCAGCTTGGGTTGATCTTCTCTCAGTTGCAGATTAGTGTGGCAAACCTGGAGTGGGATCATGAGGGGAGTTCTGGGTAGAATTTTACTAACACAGAGAATCTGAGTGCTTTTTGGAGACAGCACATTCTGAGGGAACGAGAGAATCTAAAAGTAGGAGGGACAAGAAATCCCTCCCCTCCCCCTGTTTGCATTGCCGGGTGATGATGGCTCTGGGTGGGTTTCACATCAAGTCAGATTAGCAGCATCTCTGGGGAAAGGAACACCCAAGGGAGGGTGGAACCAGAGATTCCAAATGGACTGAAGAGGGAGCTGTGCCAGGAGAGTGAGCCTGAGCATTTTCACAAAGACTCAGGAGGCCTATTGCCTTAGCGTGGTCAGTTTTGTTTATGTCCTTCTAATTTTTCAACTGATGCTTCTTTCTTACAAAAGGGAAAATGTAAAAATCATGAAGTAGGTCTGTGTATGTTCCTCAAATTATAACTGATTCCAATGACCTGTGTAATGTGATTTCAATATTAATGCCATCATGGTGATTAAATAGAAAATATCTTACTGTTATTTTGGGGAATAGCTATTTGTGCAGTTACTTTATTAACATTTTCTGTTTATGGTGAAAACTAGTAAGATAAATCATTTTAGTTGGACGAGGAAAATAAGGGAACGACTGTAGTTTTTTTTTTCTTTTTTCCTTGAACTCTAATACTTTCAATGAAAGGACCTCAAGGCATGTGCTTCTTTGAGATAAAATACATTTTACATCACTGTCTTTCCCCTCACATCATGGGTCTCTGCCTTCATCCCATCGGATGTTGGCTCAGCGGCATGTCTTATCTCTTCCTAACATGCGTCCTGCTGTGTTATATTTCTTAAATGAATGGAAACTTTGTTTAAACAGAGGAGAAATATAATGATCACCTCACCTGTTTAAAATGACTGCATGAGTATGCTTTGGTCATTGTCATTAAAAATGTATTTGCTTGGCAAGTTCTATGGCTGTATGAATTACTCTATAAGAATTTCCCACAATAGTTATTAGGAGATGGAAATAGAGTTAAATGACTACTTCCACACGTATTTTAAAATTAAAGGTGGCAGTTTAATAAAATGAAAAAGAGATACATTTTGGAGTTAGAGCTTCATTCTGATCCTGTTTCCCATTTACTTTTTGTGTGACCTTGGGCAAGACATATGACCTTGTGAAGGCCTCCAGTTCTTCATCTGTAAAATGAGAACAAAATCCATTTCATTAAGTTATATTGAGAAAGAGATGCTACATGAAAAGACCCGACAGAATACTTGGCATAGAACAGAAACATAAACATAATTGTCTGCTTCTTTTAGGGCTTCCCTTGTCATGTTTTTAGTTCTACTTGAGAGCTCATTGGTAGAACTATGTTATAGAGATGTTTAAAAGTGATTTTGTTATTGTCTTCCAAGAGTGAGTCACATTTGCATTTTCTTGAGATAACAGAAAAGAGAGAAAGTTCAGTGAGAATACAGCTGTAGGTTAGGGCAAATCATCTTAGCACTTGCCTTTTTGATCATTTTGCATTATTTTTCCATTTTACTTTTAAAACTTCCAAATGTTATCAAAATGAGCACATTCTGGTTCTATAGAAACTGTTCAAATTTTATATTCTCGAAAGGGCTAAATCGGTGGCAACATTCTGAATACTCGGAAAAACAGCTTGACAAGTTCAGTTGAAAGAGAAACAGACATAAGTAATGAGCATTAAAAAAACAAAAAAACCTTACAGGGATATGAGTTCAAGCTGCTTGTCTGTTTCTGAATGACTATGTTATAGTTTTAAAGGACCCACATAAAGAACCCTTTCTATGGAAGGAAAGAACTTAATGATATCACTGCGGCTGGCAAGGTCAGCTGGGACGTTGGCTAGGTAGCAGAAAATACATTTCTTGACTTCATTTCCTTCCAAACAAGGGCATATTCCATATTTTGCACAAAAAGTCTATCATTTCATAGCTGTAAAAAGAAACAAGGTTTAGAAAGAGTGTGATGTGGTAAAAGGAAATGAGTTTTGGAGTCTGATGTACTCAACTGAGGTCATATGACAGCTGGACACATTTGAGGAAGTCATGTATCCATCTGTACCTCAACGTTTGAAAAAATAGGGACAGTGCCATCCAATCTGCTGGCTGGTTGTGAGAATTTAAATGAGATAATCCATGTGAAAGTGCTTGGACTATATGACTCTTAGTAAGAGTCACTGGATTTGTTTTGTTTTGTTTTTTACTAATGATATTCTAATTTAATGGCTAAAACAAACCAATCCTAAGAGGCCAAGAACATTTGGAAATCTCAGAGAATTCTCATGAGGAAAGATTTAAGAGCTTCTGTAAAATAATATCATGAACATATGGAGTAGATTTTCAACTGGAACACACTGTGGCCTCGGGATGAAGATGATTGACTTTTACCTACCCTGGAAACTGTGACAGGAGTTCCATGCATCTGAGTTCTCATCAACCTACGTTTGCCAAGGCTGAGGAGGCACGGAGCATCAGTTGAAGGAATATACCTGCTCCCAAGCCTTCAGAAGTCATCTGATTTAAAGTTCAGGGCTACACGTGCAACTCACCCGCTGTGATAGTGACCGTGGTGATTTCTTAGTACTGTGACCGTTTGTCTTTCCCCTTCTTTCCTCCATTTACATTTCTGGTGGTGCTTCTCAGAGATGAAATCACTAGCTCAACCAAAGCATTTTCTTCACTATTTTCTCTTACTCATTAGCTCATTCCCAAAGTTATGCTACAGTTGGACAAGGTTCAGTTGCTTCTGAGAGACTTGTTGTTTGACATTTGGATTCCATTCACATGACTTTATCCTTCATAACTCATAGATGATCATCTATAATAAATACTGTCAGGAGCATGTTGTGTGAAAAGTCATATTTAAGAGGCTCCACTCCGAAGGCAAGACCTATTAAGCTGTAGTAAGACATCGAAGTTACAAGGAAACTGATTGTCTCTCTGAATTATGCTCAATCTCTTTATCAGTCTTTCTGATGAGGCCTCTCATGTTAATGTGTTTATATAATAGAATTAGAGATTTGGAAAAGGTCAGAACTGAGATGTGAGAGTTGGACTATAAAGAAAGCTGAGCGCCGAAGAATTGATGCTTTTGAACTGTGGTGTTGGAGAAGACTCTCAAGAGTCCCTTGGACTGCAAGGAGATCCAACCAGTCCATCCTAAAGGAGATCAGTCCTGAACGTTCATTGGAAGGACCGATGCTGAAGCTGAGACTCCAATACTTTGGCCACCTTATGCGAAGAACTGGCTCATTGGAAAAGACCCTGATGCTGAGAAAGGTTGAAGGCGGGAGAAGGGGACGACAGAGGATGAGATGGTTGGATGGACATGAGTTTGAGTAAACTCCGGGAGTTGGTGATGGACAGGGAGGCCTGGCATGCTGCAGTCCATGGGATCACAAAGAGTCGGATGTGACTGAGCGACTGAACTGAAGTGAGAGTTTATTAGTCCAGCTTCCTACTTTTACTGGAAGATAACTGACAAAAATGTTTAAAGGTTTTTGTTTTCAAAACATGGAGGATAATGAGACTGTGTTGATGTATAAAAGGATACTTCTGGCCAAGGCTAAATCTAAGGATAGGAAGCGAAGTTGCTTCTGTGCCCATTGAAGGTTGGGGAATGGAGAAAACTATGATTTAGTGGAAAACATCACTCAAAGCTTCAGATTACATGTCTGTAAAATAGTGATGTTAGTAGTCTGTCTAAAGGTTGTTGTAAAGATTATGTGAAGCAACTCATGCAAAATACTTAGTCCAGTGCCAGACACCCACTAAGAACTGTGTTTTCTCTCTCTCTCTCTCTCTCTCTCAATGAATTTGAATTAGCCACTTTAGCTAGCTCATCTAAGTAGAATCATACAGTGTTTGTCCTTTGAGGATTGCCTTATTTTACTTAGTATGATGTACTCAAGATCTATTTGGAGCATGTAGAGATTTTCTCTCTCTTTTAGGTTGAATAAGATTCCATTGTGTGTCTATGTGACATCTAGTTCATTTATCTGTTGATGGACACTCAGGTTGCTCTCGTATTTTGGCTATTGTGAATGATACTGCCACGGACAACATCATTTTCAAGATTTGAGGCCCTGTTTTCAATTATATATCCATTATTTATCCCTGTTTCCATTTTATATCCATACGTGGAATTGGCAGAATGCTATGAGCTGAGGAGTGAAGAGGGCCAAGAATGTAACGTCCGAAAGCAAGGAGAAAGCTTCCAGAAGGAGAAGCAGAAAGAACGCAGAAATCTAGCCATAGAACTCACGTAATAGTGGAAAAGGTCTGGATCTGCACTGTCCTCTGCAGTGATGATAATGCCATTTGAGATGTGGCTGGTGCCACTGAGGAGCTGAGTTTTTAAATTTTTATTTAGCCTTAATTAATTTAAATAATTGCTTGTGTCTAGACGCAACCATAGAAGACAGTGCAGAGAGCACGCAATCTAAAGAAAAGGAGGTCACTGAGGGGTATTGAGGGAGGTTTTTGTTTCTGTTTTTCTCAAGATATTAGAGACTTACAGGATTATAAAAATCATGAGCATTAGGCAGAAGAGGAGCTTTTGAAGTTGAAGCACAGGAATAGGGAAGTAATCAGTGAAGTTTCTGAGAGAGAGGAGGTAAGGTTGATAAGATCTAGAGCAGGAGGGATTCTTCGGCCTTTCACAGTACACAAGATTATTATGATTCTCTGGGAGGAGAGAGGAGTATGATGGAGTTGGAGATTGTTAGGAGTGTAGGCCGGTGGCAGGAAGCTGAGTGGGTTTCCAACAGACGGGTTCCATTTCCTTCCCAGGGATGGGAATTGAGGTCATCTACTGTGAGGGTGGGAAAGAGTAGTAATCTAAAGATTGCAGGAGTTGAGAAGATGTAAAGCAGCTTTGTGGAGAAGACAGAATGCTGACGATGGAAACCTGTGAGGTTTGTGAGCAATCCTTATTTCTCAGATGGGGAAGCCAGGCTTAGGAAGGTGTGCGCGTCGCTCAGTTTGTTTCAAGTCCAGAAAACATTGGAGCCTTGGATCTTTCTGCGTCCACAGATTCAGTTTTACACTGCCAGTAAATTAACCTGCCTGTGCCAAGCTCCAGCGCCTTATATGTGCCTCTTCTGACACTTTTCACCTCCATCTTTTATGGTATTTATTCATGCAAAGGCTCTATTTCTCTTAGTAAATTCCAGGTGTGCAGAATGCATCATCTTAAAACATCCTAGCCTCTCCACAGTGCCCAGCACAACTCCACACACACAAAGGAGGCTCAGTAAATATTTGTTGAGTGGTACATGGCTGGATAAAAGGAGGCAAGATGCATGAGGTGGAAGAAAATTCCCTTTCTCATACCCTGGTTCTCCTTCCCCATTCTTATGCATGACTGATTCCATTTATGTTCTGCATTTCTGGCTTAGACGGAGTTGGAGCCTTTCCCCATTATAATGATGGTTTGGAGAAGCATACTTGAAAATCAAGCGAAGGGATGCAGTGTGAAAAAGAAGGGCTGTTATTTTTCTGAGTTTTTTTTTCTTTTTTAAAAAATTATTTAATTAATTCATTTTGGAGTCCAGACGTGGCAGGAAAGCTGACACTTGGGAGGTTCCTCTTTCCCTAATATCACTGACATCACAGAGTTCATGCCCTTATCTTTCATTCTCAAGGTTATAAACAAACATTGAGATTGGCCGGAGCCCTGACCTTGTGGGTGACTAAGGCCCCTTGGAGTTAAAATCTAACTAAGATTTCCCCCTGGGACTCCAGTTCTATCATATTGTGCTATATTTACTGATGATGTTACACTTTATCTTAGCAAATATTTAATTTGTTGAGAGAAAGCATGTCATGAATGCATTACTCATAAGTTTCCCTGTTTCCCAAAGATTCTGGCAAGTGGCAGAGCTGGGATTTCTGGGGTCCTATTCATACAGCTGAAACAAAGCCAAAGTGCCAGACCTTAGCAGATCCAAAGGAGAAGAGATGGGTGTGGTACTGAGGCTGGCAGCGCTATGCTGAATGATTTGAAGTGGCCAGTTGATCAGTGGGCATTTCCCATGCGATGATTAGCTTAACTCTGAAATAGAATGGTTTTAGAAAGAAGTATCTAAGAATCAAAAAAATGTATCTGAAAATATGGGAAGCTCGCTTTTATTTTCCCAATTCCATTGTCCTCTGTTCAATTAAATATACATGTCACTGCCAATGGATAAATTTAAAGATTGATGGGATTTTGCATCACCAATTTTTATGCTCATGCCAGAGCTTCTGAACTGAAACACCTCTGAGAGAATAAAATACCTGTTGGCATTGATGGCTTTGAGATTATCGAAACATACACTATTTTAGAAAATCAAAATATGCTGTTTTAAAGAAGAGATCTTTTTTTCTTTTTTGATAAGCACCCTTAAAACCTCGTTATTTGTACTGCAAGCTGAAACCTGACCATAGAAGCTGTTTTCTTGATTTCCCAAGTGACCTCATAAAGGGTTTGGACTAAGTTTCTCTTAATTCCAAAATCCAACGAAAATAAATTTTATCCAGATGTTGAGTTTGGAGATTCGTGTTACATTGCAAACATAACTGAATATTTGTTTTTAGAAAATTTTACTACTGTAAAGTAAAGGTTGTATGTGTTTTTTCATTCTTGTCACAGCTTCTTGCTTTTTTAGCCTCTGAAGCCACAATGCCATTCTGAGTATCTGACATTTCTGTGTTTGTTCACAGTGCGCATGATTAAAATGATATTTTCATGTTTCAGTGTAGTTGGAGCTTCTTAAAGTAAAGGGTTGTAAGTGCAAAAAAAAAAAAAAAAAGATATGCAGCTCCCTAATGGCTTATTACCATCACATTTGCAATTCAGATCAGCTCTAAATTGACTGAAATTTTTAAACACATAGCAGGCAGTTTAAACTAATGATTGTCTGGAGGTTCACATCTGACATGAACTAAGCTTCTGTTCAAAACAAATTGCAAATAATTCCTCCCTTAGAGTCAAAATGTCACTTTTAAAACTCCATGTTATTGCTAGATTTTTGTCAGTTATATCCAAAAAAAAAAATCTGCTTTTATAGTGTGTTCTACCTTTGAAAGGACTGAGTGACACCATTTCCCTACTAAAAAAAAAAAAAACACAACACCACGTATCTATATATATGGCTCTCCATCAGTTTCACTAGGAATCACGCCCCCCCCCCCCCCCTCCCCCTCCCCTCCCTCAAAATCCTAATTGTAAAGTAAAACACCCTTGGGGCAGTAGTAGGCCCGGTTGCTAAGCAACCCTCAGCAGGTAGCGGGATTCAGCTGCAGATGTCCTGATTCTTTCCTAAGAACCTCTTATTACTGTTTGTGTTAATCTTTAACCAGGCTTTTAAACCGCAGCCTTTCTCTCGGGTCTCTTGTTGTTAGATTGCGCAGGCCTCCTCAAATGTTGTCCCAGAGGTAATGGTATTAAGGGGTGCCTATTGAATGTTTGGAGAGTGATAAGCACTGAAAGGGATTAGAGTTGCATGTTCCAACTAGCCTTATTCTGTCGTTCTTAAAAAATATCGTGAAAATTGGACCCTAATAGGAACAATGGTTGGTGTTGACACACAGCTCTGAACCTGCTTTCACTCCGAGCTTGTAAATATGGCGAGGCCACCTCATGATAATTGTTCTTTTTAAAAGACCCACATTCTCCTACCAAGACCAAGTATGGAATTCATTTAACATTTGTCGATAGCCTTAGACTGAGTCCCAAGTCGTCTCATCTAATTACAGGAGAGCCAGGTACGGATGGATTGATGGCTAGACAGATTTAATAACGGGTTGAGAGGGTCTCCTTCTTTGGAGAAACGTTTCTGCCTCCACTGGGGGAGGAGGGTCTTCACAGTCCAAAAATTCTGTGATTGGGCTTAAATTTGACCAGTTCTTCAAGGCTGTGTTGGTGTCATGTCAGAAGAGAGGTGCGTTTAACAGTGTGCAGATCTCTTCATTTCCTCTGTTGTGAGGTTTGGATAAATTTCACAGACCCCCCCCCATAGCTGTTATTAGCCAATAGAAATAAGCTCATAAAACATGTTAAAATAAGCCTATTTCTGCATCCTCCTTACACAACACAGGGCAGAGTAAAGACAACACAGCTTCTCTGAGGCCTTTTCACTCCCTTTCAGTAGATTAAAAAGAATCATCATAGATGATTCACTCCCAGGACCTGCATTCTGTGTCATTTAAAAGGAATTCAGGCCTTTTCCCAACATAACATTTGCTTACAGACCTGATCCGATTATGCAACAGAATATGTGCTTATTAACACTGATTAACTGACTTGGAAATTGGAGAAAGGTCAGAGCAAATGTGAGAGATAATATTTTCATGTTTTCCAGACCTTACTGAAATTAATCTATATCGATACAATCTTCAAACTTTGGATTCAGGGCACACACACCCATACACAGACAAATAAGATATTAGTCTCCTGATTTCTGAACTCCATTGATATTCTCCTTTGTTTGAAGCTATTTGAAAGATATTTTGGTCTTAAGTTAAAGAAAGAAAACGTATAGCTGCCTCCAAAAGGTTGACAGTTGATTGGTGTTCACTATCTCCTAGGCTGTATGTGAACTAGTTCATTTTTATTCCTCTCGGTCAGTTCAGTTCAGTTGCTCAGTTGTGTCTGACTTTCTGACCCCATGGACTGTAGCATGCCAGGCTTCCCTGTCCATCACCAACTCCCAGAGCTTGCTCAAACTCATGTCCATTGAGTCAGTGGTGGCATTTACTCCTCTAATTCCACCAGACATCAACTAGGAAAATGCCTTATATTCCTGATGGGGAGACTGAGACAGGGAGCTTGTTATCCAGTTTTCAGACTGTCATGTTTGGATGACCCAAAAGTACCATAATAATAGATAAATGTTCTCCAATGTATGGTGGCCTGAAGGCTTCCACAGAGTTTCATTTTGCGTTTAGAAGACTAGTTCATTTTCTTTCCAAGAAAACCTGGACATATCATTGAGAAATGATAAACCTTCTCTATAATTTTGATTTGTCTTCTATTTAAACTTCAGCCTCTGTCTTTTATCTTTCTCTTGCTCTAAGAGAAATTATTTTGTTACATGATGTTTGGCCAAGTGGGTCAATTAAATTCTGAATACAGCTGCTGTTGATTATAATTCTGCTAATGAAAATATCTTTGTGCAATCCTCAAGGCAGCTTATAAAAATAAACTGTTTGATGAACCTAGAAGAAAAATTTAAAATGTCCACCGATAAGCATGTTGATGGATTCTATCCTATCAATCAAAACTTAGTTTGTCAAATAATAGTTTGTCAAATGCGAGTAGAGAAAAATATTAGTTTAGAAAAGGGCAATTTGAAACAGTGTGCTCATGCCTAGATTGTAAGCCAGTTTTACAGGGTTGGGTTTGGCCTTTGTCTCTGTAGGTAGTGGGAACATAGGCTCCACCCTTTCAATAACTTATTATCTCCAGGCAGCTACCTGTGTCTGCTTAGGGCAGACAGATTCATGGACCTCACCACCACTGGCCATTCATGCCCAGGATCTGTGGCCTCAAAACCTTCAATCTCCAAGCCAAAAGTATAACTCCAGCTGTGAAGGGTATGCCATTGGGGTGACCCATTGTCGGCTCTATGGTTTTCATTATTGTTCGTTATTGATGTATGAACACAGAATTTTAATGTTTCTAGTCCCCCAGTTTCCTTCTTTTTGACTTCTGAATCTAGGTATGAATAAAAAAGGATTACCCTGGTTGCTCAGACGGTAAAGAATCTGCCTGGGTTGGGAAGACACCCCCGCTCGGAGAAGGAAATGGCAACCCACTCCAGTATTCTTGGCCTGGGAAACCCCATCAAGAGAGAAGCCTGGCGGGCTACAGTCCATGCGGTCACAAAGAATCAGACATGACTTAATGGCTAAACAACAGCAACAAATGGTTTACACTAAGTGGTGAAGATTTGTTTAGTCCAGGGCCCCACTGATATTGGGGTACTGAATTTTGAGCCCATCAGTTCTTAAGGATGAGGGCTGCCCTGTGCATTTTGGAATGTTTAACAGCCTTCCTGGCCTTTACCCACTGGATGTCTCTCCTCACTTGTGATAAGCAAACCTGTCTCTGGGCATCGCTAAGTACTCCTTGGGAGTACAAAATCACCCTCTGTTGAGAACTACTGGTTTATTCCCTTGCCTCGGTGTGTGGTATAGGCTAGTGCATCACCCTCACCTGTAAGCTTGTTAGAGATGCAGAAATTCAAGACCCACCCCAAACCCACTGAAAAGAAATCCGTATTTTAATAAGATCCTTAGGTGATATCATATGAACGTTAATGTGTGGGAAGTGCTGGTGTAGTCTATCATCTTGAACAAAAGTCTGGCCTTATTTGTCTCTTAGGCTAAGGTAGCACAATTTCAGGAGTGGAAATGTAATCTCAGTGGAATTCTCATCCTGCAAGTTGATGTATATACTGGCAGGTATATTTAGAACAAGGTTCATTGAAATATTTAAGGAAAATCAAAGAGCACTGACCCACCTAAAAATCTTTCTTTTCTTCCAATAATTATCATGCTGTTTTCTGTTTTGGCCTACTTCATACCATATGAAAGCAGATTAATGATACTTAGGAAATGTTTGCATCTCCCAAGCTAATCCATAAATAACACCAATAATAATAAATACTGAAACTCATCCTAGTGTTTATTATGTATTAAGTGCTCTATCAGGGTCTTTAATCCTCACAACAACTCTGTGAGGTATTAACCTTATTTGACAGAAGAAGCTAAGAGAGAAATTAAGTGCCTTTGTCCTGATGTCACATTTCTACAGAGTGAGGGGGATCCGTGTTCTTTCCACTCTTTTCTTCTACCTTCCCACTGAAGGAGAGCAAAAACAAGAATGCATATTTTCTCTGGTTTATTATGCCTAAACAGCATTCATGCAGATTCTCAGCCCCAGGAATAACAGGGGGAAGGAATCGTTTTTTTTTTTTTTTTTTAAGCCTCTTTTGTCCTGTCTTCTTAGGCAGTGTTCTCATTATACCTTGAGAATGTCTGATTGTTGCCAACAGCTTGAGGTGAAGCATCCGCTCACCCTTCCCTCCCCTTGCCCTGAGAGAATTAGCATCCAGCAACACAAAGCCAGGCGGTACAATGTAAGAAGCATTCTTGGAAAGGACCGTTTTGTCTCTTGTTTTTGAGATCTGCCCACTGATTGCTAGGACGAGGTACTATGGACTGACTCTGTTGCCCAAGGGTTTGATGAGTAGACACAAACAGAGAAAGAAAACTAAATGTGGCATTCACATGATTTAATCGAAAACTAATACTTCAGTAATTCTTGATTTTTCCTTCATTAGAGAAACCCTCTGCTCTTGCTTCTGATCCTTTCTTTGGCTGAACTTCTGCTGTATCACCAGCCTATTTTTTAATTCAACCTATATTCTATCAGACAGTATTTCCAGCCTCCTTTTATCACCATGGTGACACCATACGCTTATGCCTTTATTAAAAATTTATCTTAAATAGATCTTCTAGGAACTAGTCTTTTAGGCAGTGACAGTTTTTCAGTTTCAAATCCACCATAATGTCCAGATACTGGGAATTTGTGTGCAAATATTATTCCACTATTACTATAAAGGGAAATAAAGCAAAATGTTTAAAATTAGATAGCTACTATTCCTGCTGGATGCTTATGCATGGAAAAAGACATTTTACATGCATTCCGTTCTTACTTTCCAAGTGCACTTGGCACACAGTCTTTTTAAAGAAGAACTTTATGTAACCTTGAATTAGCTTATATGATCATCTACATTTGGTCAATTTTTAACTTTTAAACTTATTGTCAGCTTTCTAGCAATATGCCCTATGAGAAAAATCAGAAATGCTGATGAAGATTAACATGCATATAAACAGCTTTAATTACTTATATATCCAGTAATGAGAGAAGAAATAATAATATAGTAATTTATACTTTTGATATAGTGTATTATATACTATATAGTAACTGGTATGGTACATTATCGTATTATTGCTGTACTACAAATTGCTCAACTATAGTAATGACTGAATAATAGGCATTTCCTAAGAAAGATATTGCAAATAACTTTAGTAATGAGGAAAGGATTATAATGCAGTAATTGAGAATATACCAAATTTATTTGTGATACTGCTTCTGTCTTTATAGCTGTGTCTATAGCTCCTTGGTTAATTAAACATCTTTAGTTATACGTCTATTTATAAAATTGAAAAAATGCCAACCAAATACTAATAATGGCTATACCTGGTTGGTGAGTTTATGGGTGATTTTCTATCATTTTAGAGCTTTCTCTGTTTTCTGCAGTTTTTTTCATGAACAGAAAATGCTTTTGAAATCAGAAAGAAAAAAGTGAATATTTAAATATGAAATTAAACTAATTTAATTCTACCTGGATTGTAGTAATATGATTAAGAGGTCCTTGGGATTTGCATATTTTTCTTGTATTTAAAGAGTTTATTGTTACAGAAACTACTCTTAACCTGCTACTTTTGTTTTCAAGAGGATTTCAAAACAGTTATTCCAAATGAAGGACAGAAACTATTGTCTTCACCATAGATAATGAAAAATGAGTTACAAGGAGATAGGAACAAAATCAGGGGACATTGTCCCCAGTGTGTGTAAATTAAATAGCTATTTTTCCAAAAGGTCAAATCTGGAGTTTGCAGATGGGCTTGACAAAAGAAAAGATTGCCTGAATATTTTTCATTGTAGTTAAACAAAAATATTTAAGCAAAATGTAAAAAGATGATTTTTATAAAGAATATGATTAATGAGTGTTTTAGTAGGAAAATACTCAAAGGTTGGTGCTGGATACTAAGAAAAAAGCACAGGATTTGATCACAGCAAACATGGGATTCTCAATTTAACTGCCTTTACCAAGACATGGATAAATAATTTCATCTTTCTTGGCCTCCATTTCTTCCCTGATAATATGGAAGCAATCTAAAATCCCTTAGAGTTGAGAGTGTGCTTTATTCTAGTGTTTTACATATCCTTGTGGCAGAGATCAAGTTTGTATTTCTGAAACTTGGGTCAAGGTCCTGGCTGATCCTCAGCAAGAACAACTGAGTGGGCATCTCTTGTGATAATGATAGGGATTCTTTGGTGGTCAGTCAGCTTTGTTGTTCTCACCAATTAAATGAAGCCAAGCAACATGGAAAGTAAGCCAAAACACACAAAATCTCTTCTTGGTTTCCACCAAAACAATGCTTTTTCATTTGGAACACTCTTTCCACATGTTGGAAGTGTTTCATCTTTCATAAAGTGCTTAATGTAAACTTGTGACTAGAAACAGCAAACGGTGATAATAGCTGTTATGTTTTATGAATCCAAGTGTCTGTTAAATATATCTAACATATACTTGTGTATGTGAATGTGTGTATTGAAAAGACATTCAAATAATCGATAATAATGTATTAGTTTTTTAAACAGTTTTATTGAAGTATAATTGATATGCAACAAATGGTACATATTTTAAGCATGTAAGTCGCTGTTCTGATGTGTGTGTGTGTGTGTGTGTGTGTGTGTGTGTGTGTGTTTGGTGTATGCCCTTACCAGAACCCATAACATCACCCCCAAAAGTTTCCTTGTCTCTTTTTGTAATTTCTCCACAAACTCATATATGATATAAAGATGGGTGAGAAGTGTTTTTTTAAGGTTTCCATTTTTTTATCATTGTGTATATCCAATTCTTCCAGCACTATTTGTTGGAAAACTTCCCTTTCTTCCACTTGCAACTGTTAAAAATAAATTACCCACATATGTTTGGGGGTATTTTGATTTATTTATTAATATTTGGCCATGCCACTAGCAAGATCTTAGTTCTCCAGCCAGGGATTGAACTCTGGCCAAGGCAGTGAAAAAACTGAGTCCTAGCTGTTAGACCACCAGGAAACTCCTGTGGGCTTAATTTTGAAGTAACTATCTTTTTTCACTGCTATAGTTCTTTGTTTGCTAATACCACACAGTCTGGATTGCTGTAGTTTTATAATGAGTCTTGAATTTAGCTAATAAAATTTGTTTTTTTGAAAGTTATTTTTTCCAAAGTATTTTTGTATAGTTTAGGTGTTTTGAATTTTCATATGCATCTTAGAATTAGCTTGTCAATTTCTCCAAGAAAACTTGCTGAGATTTTTATTGGGACTGCATTGAATCTCTCCATAAATATATAGAGAATTGATATCTTAATATTGTCTTTCCTGATTTATGATCACAGTATATCACTTCATTTACTTAGGTTTTCTTTATTTTCTCTCTGCAAAGTTCTGTAGTTTTCATTGTATAGTCCAAGTACACCTTTTATCATGTTTATACTTTAATATTTTGTATGTTTGACACTGATGTAAATGATATTCTTTCAATTTCAACTGATTATTACTAAGCTATAAAAATACTCTTAATATTTAAGTATTAGAGTATTTAGTATCTAGGATCTCATGACTTTTGTTAAACTCAATTTTTAGTCCTAGTAGATTTGGGAAGTAGGTTTCATAAGGTTTTTTTCGAGGATGATTGTGTCATTTGCAAATATTGACAGTTTAAGTTCTTTGTTTCCAATATGGGTGGTTTTTATTTTCTTTTTCTTGTCTTATTACATTGACTTAGCACTTCAGTAAAATAATGAGTAGATGTGGTAACAACAGACATCATTTCTTTGTTCAAGATTTTAGGGGCAAAAGCACTTAGTATTCTACCACTATGTAGGATATTACTGAACTGAGGATATTAAGTGTACATTTTTGTGGATGTCCATTATCTTGTTGAAAAAGTTTCCTTCTAAGAAATGTTACTTTCCTGAAAGGTTTTTTTTTTTTTTTAATTAGGGATGGATTTGGATTTTGCTAAAAAATTTTTTCATCTATTGATAATTGTGTGGGGGTGTGTGTTTTAATCAGCTAAGGCTTCCCTGGTGGCTCAGTCGGTGAAGAGTCTGCCTGCATTGTGGGAGATTCGGTTGGACGCCTGGGTCTGGAAGATCTCCTGGAGAAGGGAATGGCAACCCGCTCTAGTATTCTTGCCTGGGGAATTCCATGGACAAAGGAACCTGGTGGGCTACATGGGATTGCAAAGAGTTGGTTACGACTCAGTGGCTTACACTTCACTTTACATGGTGAATGATATTGACCGATTTTCAGTGTGAAACCAGACTGGTATTCTTGCAATACATCTCATTTTAATGCATTTTATTTTTAAAATTATATATCACTGAATTTGATTTGCTATTTTTTTTTTGTACCTGTGTTCATGAGGGATGCTGCTCTGTAGTTGTTTTTCTTGTGTTTGTCTAATTTTGGATTTAGAGTAATGCTATTATAGAATGAATTGGGAAGTACTACCTTCTCTTCACCTGGCGGTGGTGGCTCAAATGGTAAAGAATCTGGCTGCCAATGTAGGAGACACAGGAAATGCAGATTCGATCCCTGGGTCAGGAATATCCCTGATGCAGGAAATGGCAACCTATTGCAATATTCTTGGCTGAAAATCCCATCCATGGACAGAGGAGCCTGGTGGGCTATATAGTCCATGGAGTTGAGTACTTGATAAGAATAATACCTTCAAATTTCTAGAAGTTGTGTAGAATTTCTTTCTTTCTTCAGTGTTTGATTGAATTGACCAATAAAATGACAGGTGGTAACTAGGCTTATTATCATGATCATTTCATAATGTATGATAATATCAAATATCAAAAATATCTACTGTATTGTATACAAGACATTAATATAGCATTGTATGTTAGTTATACATTTGTAAAGAAAGAATTGACCAATAAAGTCATCTATGTGCTTAGTCACCCAATTGTACCTGACTGTTTGCGACCCCATGGACTGTAGCCCACCAGGCTCCTCTGTCCATGGGATTCTCCAGATAAGAATACTGGAGTGGTTACCATGTCCTTCTCCAGGGGATATTCCGAACCCAGTGATCAAACCCAGGTCTCCCACACTGCAGGTAGATTCTTTACCATCTGAGCCACCAGAGAAGCCCCCAAAGCCATCTATACATAGAGATTTTTTTGTGGGAAGATTTTAAACTACAAATGCAACTTCTTTATAAATAGTGTTAGATTATCTGTATCCTCTTGAGTAAGCTTTAGTAGCTTATGTCTTTTAAGGAATTCATCGTTTTCATCTCGTTGTCAGATTTATAGGCGTTAAGTTTACAACATTCCTTTATTAGCAATTTTAGTTATCAAGTTATTACCTCTCAGCTCCAGATCCACTCTTTACCTGCTCTGTGATCTGTTGTTTAGTTGGTAATCATTGCCGACTGAATTTTGCTACCCTGTGAACTGCAGTCCACCAGGCTCCTCTGTCCATGGGATTTCCCAGGCAAGAATACTGAAGTCAGTTGTCATTTCTTTTTCTAAGGGATCTTCCTGACCCAGGGATCAAACCCACGTCTCCTGAGATCCTTGACCACTGAGCCACCTGGGAAGCCCCTGCACTGTTATAATGGGGCTTTAAGCATTTCTCCCTTGCAGCAAGCAGGATAATATGCTTTGTCAATAGAAGGCACTGGAGAATATTATAGAGGAGGGACTTGTCTTCCTTCTTTCTGGTGGGAGTCAGTGTTCTATGTATATTTGCAAGTTTTTGCAGTTAGGGCTTTTGAGCAAAGAACATTGGCACCTGGGTTGAAGGATGATTGAATAGAACCACGAAGGTAAAGGCATCTGGAGAGAGACACAGATTTATCCTTGCAGACCCATTTGTTGACATTTGTTTATATTCCAGGGTGGTAATGCAGAGGGGAGAGGATGGAATCCTTAGAGAGCATGTTTATATCCTGGAGCAAAGGTTTCTCTAAAGAGGAGCGTGGCAGGTGTGCCAACAGTCCTCTGTAAGCCCTGATTTTCCTAATGTTGGCATGCCCACCCTGTGGTGCAAAACTCATTTTTCTGCCTAGGGTACATGGGCTCTGCCGCATCACACCGTGTTCTCATTGGGAACAACTTCCACATGTGGCGATAGACTGTGTGGCATTCCCCTGCATCCCCTTGGGGGAGAGCTGAGTCATGAGGAGGGGACACAAACCGCTGTGGATGTGAAAGTACTGCTCCCCAAACGAGAAACTTGGCGTGCATATGCATTTATGCACACACACACACATAGAGGTACATCTCTACTGTGACAAGCTCACTCGTTAGTTTCTGGACCTCATTTCCGATCTCTCCAGCTTCAGGCTTAGTTCCAGTTTGCTGCTGTTCTGCCACTTTGCCCCAGCTGCACGCTGTCAGCAGGGCCCTGCCGCAGCAACGCATCTGGAGCGCTCAGTTCCTCTGTGAGCTCACTACCCTGGCCATCACACTCACTGTGGCCCCGCTGGCTCGGACACCAACACCACGTGGTCCAGGTGTTGCTCTGTCCTTGCAGTCAGCAGGCTCCCCACACTCCAGCCTCCGCTGCAAGATACCCCAGCGGCCCCGACCCATCTGCACCCCGTCGGACTGTTTCTCACAGTCCTCCTGACGTTGACCCTGTTACCCCTGGCTGATACCACACTGCAGCGAGTGTGCTCCAGTCACCTTGACGCCTTCTGTGCCGCACGGTTTCATGTGCAGCTGGGAGAGGGTTTTAATTTACCTATTTTTTTTTTTTTTTCCTGCTTGCTCTGCACCTGTGGACCAGTTCAGGTTTAGCCAAAGCAGTGAACTTCCCTGTTACGTGGTGGGCTGCAAGACCAACTTTTCTAATAAGGTCTTAATTCAACCTTGAGAAAGGCATTTCTTCTTTGAGTACTCTCCTTCAAGTTTATATTATTCTTCAGAGTTTTGTTTATATCTTTATTATTACCCTTCATTATAGTTCATTATTTTATGGGCTTCCCTGGTGGCTCAGACCATAAAGAATCGGCCTGCAATGCAGGAGACCCGGGTTTGACCCCTGGAGTGGGAAGATCACCTGGAGAAGGGAACAGCTACCTACTCCAGTATTCTTGCCTGGAGAATTCCACGGAGAGAGGAGCCTGGCAGGCTACAGTCTGTGGGGTCGCAAAGAGTCTGACACGACTGAGCAACTAACACATACACATTCCTTTTTATAGTTAATGCAGACTTTACTGATAGAAGACTCTTATGAAATCAGTTGTATCATGTCATGCATTCATATAACATAGAATGACCTCTTGCACTATAGGGAGGAGAACTCACAAACTCAATAGTTAAGTATTCTTTATATCAAACCTTCTCTGCTCAAATCATCGTGTGTTTTATGCTGCCTGATGAGATTCTGACTGATACATTACTTAAGAGAACAAATTTGTACTCAGCATACAAGAAACTGCACATATTTAATCTGTATAATTTGCTGTTTGATGCATGTCTATACTTATAATATACTATCAGAATAATCAAGGTATATGTTACCTCCAGATATTTCTTTATGTCAAATATAATTTTGGTACCTTGGGATCAGTTTATGGAATTCATAGTCACTTTCACGTATAGCTAAATCACTGCTGGTCATCCTAGTTTAGGAATGGTTTCTGGAATTATTTCTGCTGACAACTACTCTCACTAGCATCTGGATAGGAGGGATCAGGGCCAAATGAACACATCCTGGGGTGCTGAGCATGGACTGTGGGGCTAATGGAGAAGAAACAAGGTTTATATTAAATAAATATTTAGGTTTAGGACTTCGGCTGTTCACTCACATGAACAAGGCTTGAGAGTTTTTCCAGGTTATCGACAAAACTTTCATTTCAATTTGCTTATAATGCATCAAGAAACTAAAAATTTTTGAAAAGCTATCAATAGTGAAAGAAAATAAAATTTGGTTAACTATGTTCAAGGAGAGACTGAATTAGTTATCTAGCATCTTTGCAAAAGGGACAATCAAAGAGGTTGAAACTGAAAATGTAGGCATAACTTATTGGAGAGGTGGGTCTGTCAGGTTATGAGTAGAAATGTTTGCTTTCCTTTGGTTTATAATGTTTGTGGTATGTCAGTTTTTCTATGTTGAAGTCTGTTGCCATTTATTTTTATCCCAAAGAAATATTCAATGTGATATCCATAATTTGCTTTTTTCTTATAGTGAGATCCCCTGAAAATGCCTGGAGTCCCACAACCTGGATTTGCCCATGTCTCCAGCATAGTTTTCCCTTAAACATGTGAAAATGTACATGAAATATTGACTCTCACCAGGAAGTAAGAAAAGACAAGTCCCTCCTCTGTAATGTCCTCCAATGCCTTCTGTTCACAAAGCTAATGACCATGCTTGCTGTTAAGGAGAAATATTTAAAGCTCCATTCTCAGAGAGTGGACAAAGAAGAGTGGATTTGGAACTGACAGCAATAAATTGCCCAGTGTATGGAGATTTTTATGGTAACAGAGACTCTTTAGGGATTTTGAAAATATTGATGATGATGGTGGTGATGATGACAACAATGGCAGTGATTGATGGAAGTGGGAGTGATAATTAATGGCTGTTTTCATTTATCCTTATAGACTGAGCTAAATCCACTAACTACTTTTCCAGATTTTTCCAGCCCATCAGTATTTCTTTTTCATTCTCAAATTTGCACCACCTACGGTTTAAAGAATGAGAACACTTGGTCAGCATTTATCATCTATTTCTTTAGGTGGTCAGTGTCTGTGATAATTTTATCAACCCCAAATCAGAGCAGACAGTTTTTCTAGCTTATACATTTCTAATATTATACAACATGGTGTTTAATGCCTTATACAAGTATCCAGCTAATTTGTATTTATTTTTATACTTCAGTGATTGTTTTTGTTGTTTAAAAAAAAGGAAAATTGAGTGTATATTTTGAGTAAATTTCACATACAAATTATATGAAAATTGTACTGGAAAATTAAGGACGGTTTAGAAATGCTCTTGTGTCATATGCCTTATGAATGATTCAACATAGCATAAGGAAAATCATAACTATTCTTTTATTGTATTTTATTTACTTCTGTGGCAAATGGGGTGGTTTTCAGATGTATGTATTTTGCTTTTATTCTTCATGTGTGTCTTCCTAGTTTGAATCGATGACTTTCCTTCCTTTCTTACTTCGTCATTCTTTTTCACAGTTAGGTTGCTCAAGACAAAGAGCTCTTTGATAATGGGCGGGACAAAGGGTTAAAGGATGGTTTAGAACTAATTCAAGAAAGAACAATTTGATCCCACTTGGAGAAGGACAGAGACACTGAATCAGATGGGGCCGGGGAGCCTGGGGAGGAAATTGTGAGTACTTGCTCTTGAGTATCATTATCCTCCTATGGTCTAGGAAGACAATTGTTTTTTTTTTTTAATTTATTTTTTTTTATTGTTTTTGCCGTACAATGTCTTGATATCACCATGGGTTTACATATGCTAATTAGCAACAAATGTCATGGGCAACTATAATTTACCTTTTTCCCTGTAAGAACTGATAGTTTACCTTTTTCAGTACTTCTGCCTACCCACGTTGCCATTCTCCCTACCCTTTCATAACAATCAAATGCAGAATATTATATATTTGTCTTATAGTGTTGGAGCTCAGTGTATATTAACAGCAATAATGTTACTATTAATTAAATGAAAAAGCCATTCAATAACCAGTCACCCCACTTTGGGGCTCTCTTAAAATTTCTGCAGGGGGAAATTAGAAACCACAGGGTCACGTAGTAAGCATGCCGGAGACACTTTAGAGATATTTTAGGACTATTTCTTATTAATCCTTTTTCTAAGTGTAGTATTATGCTTGAGAAAGGAATATTATCTACTGTATTGTGTAGTTTCTTTTAAATGAATTTTAATATTCTTCAGATTTTATTTATAGTGTACTTTTTAATCTCATTTGAATTTATTGCAGTAATTCAGTAGAAGTACATGTAACTGAAGCTGAGTTTTAAAAATAGAATATAAACACAATACTTTATAAAACATCATAGAATTAATTGTGAAGTTTATTTAACTAGTATATACCTGTACTAGTTATTCAT
The DNA here is from genome assembly GCA_007570785.1 of Antilocapra americana. Taxonomy (NCBI): domain Eukaryota; kingdom Metazoa; phylum Chordata; class Mammalia; order Artiodactyla; family Antilocapridae; genus Antilocapra; species Antilocapra americana. Next base: position 6,053,414 of record ML664180.1, on the reverse strand, counting down.
TACATGATAATCAGAGTTGTTGAACTGCCTTTAAATGATAGTAGCTCAAGTCCTCTTTTTAAGTGAGTGAGTCGCTCAGTCGTGTCCGACTCTTTGCGACCCCATGGACTGTAGCCTATCAGACTCCTCTGTCCATGGGATTTTCCAGGCAAGAGTACTGGAGTGGGTTGCCATTTCCTTCTCCAGGGGATCTTCCCAACCCAGGGATCGAACCCGGGTCTCCTGCATTGTAGGCAGAGGCTTTTACCATCTGAGCCACCAGGGAAGAGCTTCATTATTTTTGAATTTGCACTAAATCTATATAAATAGGCCCCTTTGCAGATTTTAAATAACATAGGATGTCATATTAAGAATAGTAATTAAGTGAAAAAAAGTAATTGAAATAAATAACTGATAAATCATTTGGCAAAGGTGAATATTCCGAAACTGAGGAGAGTTGAGAATAATATAATGATGTTTTTTGTCATTACCATATGTGTAGCTGCTGCTCTGACATTCCTCTTTTACTGCCACAATTTGAGAAGGAATGGTCAGCGTTTCTCATCTACATGTCTACTCTGTATCCTTATGACTTGAGTTAATTCTGTGTCTTCCCTGAGACTGTTCTAGAATACCATTCATACGTTCTTTTAACCATATATGATGGCCTTTGCTCAGTGTTCATTCTCTATAACATCTCTGTAGATGTTCAAGTTTTAGATCACAGTCAGTTTTCCTGAGACAGTGTCTTTTGTGGCTTTGATTCTGGGTTGTCTTCTGTCATCTGGACTGCTCCTTATTTCACTTTTTTGTCCACTCTCCTAAATGTGCTTATTTTGCTCATTTCTAGAACACCTGATCTTTTCCTCCTTCTTTGGGAAATACCTATTTTCTTAAGTCTCATTTCTCTGAGGACAAAACTTTGAAAACGAACGTTTTTCCATCTCTAGACTTTTTTCTTGAATATCCTAGAGTCAAGGAAAATGAGAACTAATAAGATTAAGGAATTTTTTTTTTTGTTAAGATCATAAAACTATCTAGTTAGAGACCTAGAACTATGGAATTAATTTGAAAGATGGATCATCTGTTAGTAAAACCAAAATAAAACTAGAGTTTGATTTTTTTAGCTTTTGCTCTTTTGAAAGACAGTTTTTTATTTTTAATATTTATTTTAATTTTTTTACTCTTTATTTATAAATGTGGTTCTTGAGTTGTTGCATAGCTTTGTGCTAAAGGTTAATAACGTATATACTATATCCAATGGTCTTCAAGGAATTAATTTAGGTGCTAAGCAAAAGGTGCATAGTTTTTGAGATAATGGGAATATTCAGTTGCTGTTTGTACTCAAAGTTACGTTAACGGCACTGGAGCAAGTCCATTATTTTAACACGACTTGCCAATTTTGCTGACAGTGATTACAGTAAGATATGATAATAAATGTTACTTTTAAAGGGCCTTTAAGCTGTACCCTTAGAGTCCCTGTATCTCAAATGACATTCACGGTGTCCTTTCCTTTGTATGTGGCTGATAATTTCACTTTCTCAGACCTATATTTGCATAAGGTTCATTCTACTGAGGAGAAGGAAATGTCAACGCACTCCGGTATTCTTACCTGAAGAATCCCATGGACAGAGGAGGCTGGTGGGCTACAGTCCATGGGGTCGCAAAGACTTGGACATGACTGAAGTGACTTAGCATGCATTCTGCTGACTACTGGGATCACAAAGGCCAGACTTACTGCTTGTGTTCAAGTTATCATAGGACTACCCAAAAACGTCTTGATTTTTTAAAACCATGTTGTTCTTGTATAAGCTTAGGATTTAACACACGCAAGCAATGAGGAAAGTGTAGAAAAGTTCTGTGTCAAAGTCCTAAACTAGAGCACAAATCAAATTTTTGTGTACTAGATAAAATGTGATAGAAGGCAATGCACCTGATTTTTAATATATGATTGTGGAATTAGTCTCATCCTAAAATCATACCTGGCTGTTCTTGTTACCTTAAAAAAAAAAAAAGCAAAGAATATTTTGCTGCCTAAAGCTTGGTTTTATTAATGAAGATATTACCTATGCCACTTCTTAGCTGTTAGAAGGCATTAATTAACTAAAGAGACCCCACAGTTGCTTCTTAGAAGATCAAGCATATTTGGTTAAACAGGTTAATTTTCTCCCCCAATTTAATTCTGTCATATGCAATTGCTTTTTATTCTCTACCAATTTCGGTCTTTTCCAAAAGGTTTCTATAATGATTGTTTAGCAAATTTTTAATTTCACCCATTTTTTTTTCTCTTGTTATCTCATCTTCTGAATTGAAAATATCTACATATCTGCATATGGCATTCAACATACTTGAAAACTGTATTTGACAGTAAAGAAAATGTTATACCAAGTGTTTGACGTAAGTAAGAAATAAAATCTTAAAATGATAGAGCATATGTAACTAGACAAAACCACTGCACATTATTCAATGTTTGTTATAAAAACATTGAAATAGAAAATTGATACTGCTATCAACACTTAAAAATATGGTTATATTGGAAATTTGAGGATTGAAATTTAAGGAATTTGTTTGAATATTTTTATTTGAACTATTCCTATTAAACCTTTTTGAAATCTTCTATTTACACTATTCCTATTCAAACTGTGAGTAAATTGGAATACTTGAGTTACCAGATATTGCAAGACTTTTAAAATAATTAGCGTATTCATATCTTTGTTAAATTCATCCTACTGTGTTCTAGTGACTGCCAAAACATTTAGTAAGATTATGACAAATCTATTGAGGATCATTTTAAATGTATGTAATAGTTGAAGAAAATTATTTCTGCATGATATAGTGCAAAATAATTAAGATATTAGAAGTAAATACTTTCACAAATGATTCAAATTCTATAACAAATGATTTAGGAAGTCCCATAACGTGAGACTAATTTATATATGCACTAACATTTTTGAGTTTAGTTCCAACTCACAGTTAGACTTTTCACGAACAGTTTTAGACAGAGCAGTGGTAGCACCAACCCTCCCTTCTCCCACAAAACTCTCAGCACCTTAAGAGAAAGCAATTTAATTTTATTTTTAAACTTCTAAGGATATTTGGGAAAGATGCTCACATCATTAACTCTGTTCCAAACTAATGATACATAAGTCCATTTTGGGGCTTCTCTGGTAGCTCAGCTGGTAAAGAATCCACCTGCAATGCAGGAGACCCCGGTTCGATTCCCGGGTTGGGAAGATCCCTTGAGAAGTGATAGGCTCCCCACCCCAGTATTCCTGGGCTTCCCTGGTGGCTCAGACAGTGAATCATCTCCCTACAATGTGGGACACCTGGGTTTGATGCTTGGATTGGGAAGCTTCCCTGGAGGAGGGCATGGCAACCTACTTCAGTACTCTTGCCTGGAGAATCCCCATGGATAGAGGAGACCGGTGGGCTGCAGTTCCTGGGGTTGCAGACACTCAGACATGACTGAACAACTACGCGCATGGCTTATTTATTTTCTCCTCCAAATGTTAGACTGATTATATGGTTAAATATGGTGTAGTCATCTGATTAAAAATGTACACCAGCTTTGTTTTCTTTTTTTTTCAATAAAACAGGTATTCAGTCCCATATTTTTCTTGAAAACAGGTTTTGACAAGTCCATTATACTACTGTAGATTTAAAGGAGACTTTAAACACAACAAGAAAATAAAACATAGCACTCAGAATAAATTAAGAATAATTTAAACTTTGGAAGTTAAAGACAAACAATGATAAGGTTTTTAATGAGTGTTCTAGAAATCTCTACACTGCCTTAAGTATTAATTGACCAAAAATCAGCACTAAACTTTTCAACAATTGGCTGAAAAGTTATAACCTGAAAAATCACATAGTTCACAGAGTTCATGTGTTTAAAAATAGACCAGTTGTTTAAGAGGTACAATTATTTTGTATACTAATCCCGGGAAGAAATTTCTTGCAAAGTTTCTCATTAAGAGGATACTGTAAGCAACATCCTCTATGAGATTCCTAGAGAAGAGTTCCGAAGCTTTATTTTTATATTATTATATAATAAATGTTGAATATTTATTATAATATATTTAATTAATCTAAGTTAATATATAAACATGATATTCAACCATGTCAATATATTAAATATATGTAATATTTTCTTAAGAGCATTATAACAAAGCAGAGAGATAACCTTATTTTCTATACAAGTGCATAATGTAAGTTCCATGAACCAGCAGTGGCCTCAGTAGACACCTAGCCATGCTGTTTGTTGCCAGGCAGAGAGTTTAGGTGCACCCCCAAAACAAAAGCCAACAACTTGGCAAGTTATCTGTGTGCATGCATATGTGCTCAGTCATTCAATAGTGTCCAATGCTTTGTGACCCCATCGACTGCAGCCCACCAGGCTCCTCGGTCCACAAATTTTTCCAGGCAGGAATACTGGGATGGGTTGCCAGTTCCTCCTCCAGTGGGTCTTTGTGGCCCAGGGATGGAACCCTCATCTCCCATGGCTCCTGCATTGGCAGGCGGATTCTTTACTGCCGAGCCACCTGGGAAGCCCAAGCTAGCCATTCAACTGCCTCATAATTTATGATCTTATGTGGTAAGTTAGCTCATTTAGTTCTCCAGGTATGCATTTTGCCGTCAGTGCTCTACAGAATAGCTTGCTATTCAAGATTAACTACTCTAAGGGTACTTTCCTGATACTTAAACAAAATAGGACCTAGGAGTAGGTGTGATGCTGAGAAAGACTGAAGGCAGAAGAAGAGATTGACAGAGGGTGAGATGGTTGGATGGCATCACTGATTCAATGGATGTGAACTTGGGCAAACTCTGGGAGATACTGAGGGACAGGGATGCCTGGCATGCTGTGGTCCATGGGGTTGCAAAGAGTCGGACATGACTTAGCAACTGAACAACAACCACCTTCATCTTCAGGCTAACTCTTTTTGCAAGCATCTACTCTTTCATTCTTGCCCGGGTAATCCCATGGACAGAGGGGCCTAGGAGGCTATAGTCCATGGGGTTGCAAAGAGTTGGACACGACTGAGCATACACACACAACCCTCTGCTGCAGAACTTTGGGGAACTTTTGGTCCCTTCATCTGCATATGCAAAATTACACCCCTAGGAAGGTCTTACATCTTCTCAGGGGAAGAGAGAGCCTTTCTATGCACCCTCCATGCTGTTGAGCAGGCACACAACTCTTCTAAAGTGAAAGTGAAAGTTGTTCAGTCTTGTTCAACTCTTTGCCACCCCATGGACTATACAGTCCATGGAATTCTCCAGGCCAGAATACTGGCTTGGGTAGCCTTTGCCTTCTCCAGTGGATCTTCATGACCCAGGAATTGAACCAGGGTCTCCTGCATTGCAGGTGGATTCTTTCCCAACTGAGCTATCAGGGAAGCCCAACTCTAAAAGTCCATCCCAATTTAGGCATAAGATTCCAAGCTAAGACAAAGCACGGGACAGTTGTGCCTCAGGTCCATGTTAAGGAATACCACCTTCAGGTCCCTGCTGCACCAATTTCATGAAAAACTCACTTGAACAAAAGTATATTTGTAAACACACACACATCACTGCAAGAGTATGTGGTCCAGTTGAGAACTGCACTAACTGACTTTATTGCTGTTGTCCCCTCATATAACTGCTTTTATTGAGTTACTTCTTTAGTGCAATGCCCCAGCCTACAGTGAGTGAGTTTATAGGAAAACAGTCTTAGGAAACATAATGCTACATTTAGTGTAAGAATGTTGGGTTTGTTTTGTTACCCGGTGCCATCTTTATGAGGACCCATGGGAGAAGAGTTTCTTGGATTTCAAAAGTAGGATTGCCTGCCCTGGGCCACATGTGCCCTCCTCATCCATGTTGTTAATAAGGTACCTGATGGGGCCACTTCTGATTCCTGAACTTCCTGGCTCTGTCCCTCAAGGCCTGCCCTGGCATTGGATTCTAGAAAAACTAGGGTCTACATGTGGCCTTCTAGTGAAGGTCTAGATCCACAGGAAGCTTATGTATTCATTTCAGTCCTGGTAGCCACTGATTTCTTCTAGTATTGTTTTCTCTTGGTTTCATTTCTTTATCCTCTTAGTTGAGATTTTATCTTTTCTTATATATAGATTTTGAAAGTTCCCTTAAATTTATGGAAGTGAGGGTGAGAGTTTGCAGAACAGTTAAGGCCTTAACCTTTCATTCTTCCGTGTCCTTTGAGTCCAGCGATCCCTGTGTTTTTTAAGCTGACCCCCTGTGTAGTCAGCCTGCACTCCAGATCTGCTCACTGTTCCTTCTACAGAGTTTTTCTCTATTGATAAAATGATATTATACCACCTTCCCCATGGAAGACATGAAACATGGTTGGTGTGGCCTGTCACTTGGGCCACATATGTTCTTTAAGCCATATATGTTCTTTAAGCATATAAATTTTCATATAAAGTTTAATGCTCTTAGAAGTATTGAATCTGGTGAGCTCAATGTTTTTGATGACTCATATTGTCACGTAGTTTCTTGGGTGATTTAATAAAAGATCTGAACTCTTCTCTGAAATGAACATGCTCAATTAAAAAAAGAAATGTTTGCATAATTATCTTGATAGGAGTTGATGGTAAAGCAGAAATTCTGAGAAATACTACTAAATATTGTCAGTAAACTCATCCCTCCATTGTCTGAAAATACTTCTTAAATGGCACAGCAGACATTCAGTATATCCTGTGATTCACTTTACCATTCACATTTTTTGAATAACTAAGAGGAATGTAGGAAAATAATTTTGATTATGTTATCATTCGTTCACTTGTCCACTTATTCCTGTTATCAGTAACTACTCTGTACCCTACATTCTTCTCAGTATTGAAGATGCAGTGAAGAAAATGAAAAATCCCTGCCCTTGTGGACCTTATATTCTGTTAATAGCTGGGGGAGACAGACAATTAACACCCTAATAAATTCATAAACAACCAAATGAGATAGTCTCAGATGGTTTTGGATACTATGAAGAAAAAGAAGTGGCGAAGTGTGGTGATGACTTTAGTTAGAGGAGTCAGGACAGGACAATGACCTTTGATAGGAGACCTAAACATTGAGAGGGAATCAGCCACACAAAGATCAGGGAAAGAATCCTGCAAGCAAAGAACAGCTAGTGCAAAGGATCTGAGATGAGAACAGGGTTGCATGCTCAGGGTCCAGGGAGAAGGCCGGCATGCTTTGAGCTGAATGTGGTAGACCAGGAGGATGAGGGGCAGGCAGGGAGTGGGTCACTTGGGGTTGTTAACTATTCATGTCTGGTTGTCCTGTCTCAGTCTCAGTTTTCAGAAGCAGATGGGGAGAATGAAAGCTCCTTCATAGGCTTGCTTGTGAAGATTTTGCATGTTAACCGCTGGTTAATGCTCAGGAGAATGGCTGGCACTTAGTAAGAACTGTATGTGTTGTCTACTGTTCTTATGCATAAATGTGTGGTACAGTTTTCCTCTAGGTAACAGTTTACTGTCCTGATAGACTTTTAAAGCAAGTAGAGGTCTTAGTCATCATATCTAGTCTTGATGTTTTACAGATGATACTTTAGTTCAGAGAGGTCAAACGGCCACACAAACTCCCACAGCTAGTGAGTAAATGTTTAGATGAGAAACTTGGTCTCTTGACTCTCAAGCCAAGAGCTTTCTCTATTAGATTGTGTTGGCCTGTAGTTATCAACCCAAGGGTATACAATTATTTTCCTTAGTATTTGCCTTATTACAATTAGAAATATACAATTGAACCTGACTTTCTTTGTGTAGAGATCAAGATAGTTACCATGTTGTTAGTGAGTTTATAAGTTAATGACTTACTGATAATTAAAAGATATTTAGAAATAATTCAAATTTCAGATTATTCTAACAAATTAGCTGCAGATTTAAATATCCCATTTGAAGCTTTAGCATTTACACTTTTGAGTAAGATGGATCTAGGAAAATAGTTTCATTTCATTCGTTCATCTCAGCAACTCCTCTGTGCTTGTACCCAATACAAAATGCCTGCCCTGATGGAATCTGTACTAGTAGAAGCAAATAATAAACACACAAATAAACTAATACATGACTAAAAAGGCAGTTTCAGAGAAGTCCCCAAGATACTTTAAAATGAGGAAATCAAGTAGTCAGTGATTTGTTATTATGATAGATAAGAAGGTTGTCACTGAAATTGGAAAACCTAATCACACTTTAAACCCATTTAAAAAAATATTTTTTTGAGCACTGCTTACCAGTAGACACGTTAATGGTTTATGTAAATTTAAATGCATTATGTTCATGGTGTTATTGAATAATGGCATTTAAATTAATATGTAGCATAGTCTTTGTTAAAGCATCAATTTATAGGGCTACGTTTATTTTACCCAAAATGTATGATTTGGTGGCTTGAAATAATTTAAAATTTTAACTTGTCTGTTTTTACAAGTTTATAAGTTTTCCTAGGCAGAGGAAAATTAGTTTTTGGGACATTTCCTCCACCTTTGTTTGCCTTTTTATAGGAGATCCATTACCTGGGAAAGGTTTTGTTCCAAAAGTTCATCAGTAAATCATTTTGAACTCATTTGTAATAGAAGCAGGCTTAACATGGTGGTTAGTTTCAAATGCCAGTTCGCAGAAATTTATTCCGCATTTTTGAAGCTGAATGGCTATAGTTATGATGCTTCTGTGAGTTCTGACCCAGTTTTGTTTGAAAGTAAACAGGGGAGAGGCGTACTTTTCTCCTTCTCTGAGCTCAAAACTGGACCTAGTCCATCCCTTAAAGCTGAGAAGTCCTCCCCTTTGCACCTTACTCACTTCCTTTCTGCACTCCTGCCTCCTATGGCACCCTTTTCTTTAGGCTCTTATAAAATTAAAAGGATTTTTCCCAGTAAGCATACGTGTTCCTTACTCTGTTTTCCATGTCATTTGGAGTCATACAGAATTGATAATCGGGTACACAAAATGAATATTTGATTTTCAAAATACCAAGCATATGTTTCACACTGTTGAAATGATTTCTTTTAACGTTTGTTCAGATACCTGTTTTTAGGAGCCAAGAACTTATATTCTCAATGTCACCTCCCTTTGCTCCCTAACAACACTCACCGTTCAGTTAGTTCACTCGTCCTGAGATGCTCACAGAATGTCCTTGTTTCTTGCTTTGAGATGGTGCATTTGTTGTTGTTTAGTCTCTAGGTTGTGTCCGACTAGCACTTGCATCGCCATAGACTGTGGCCTGCCAGGCTCCTGTGTCCATGGAATTTCCCTGCAAGAATATTGGAGTGGGTTGCCATTTTCTTGGGAATCCTCCTGACCCAGGGGATTGAACTTGCATCTCCTATATTGCAGGTGCATTCTTTACTGCTGAGCCACTGGGGAGGCCATGAGATGGTATATAGGATTTGAAACTTTAAGAGATTTCACTGAAGGCAAGCTTAGTCCTGTAAGGAAAGGCTGAAAAATTATAGCAGTATTATTCTATTAGTTTGGATCTGCCCTGCTGTTGGCATCTGCTTTGTTTTCTATATTGTCTTTGTGCCCTTTGCTGTCAATTTAGAGAAATAGACTGCATGGAATCCTAGCCGAAGCAGAAACCAAACTGAAGCGGTGCGTGTTTGCCGCTCGACTCTAAAGACAATGCATAGGTCTGTTGCCCGCCAAAAATAGATGTAGTTTATAGTATGTTCAACTCCATGGCTCATATTTTTTCATTTCCTCTTCCCAGATGAATAAATCGGGAGGAAAAGAGAAAAAATTACCCCCATAAAAAGTACATTTTCCCCTCTATGTTCAATTATGGAGGGACATCTATAAACACAGGCATAGAGCCCAGAGGAAAGGAGATATTTTCGAAATGTTGTCTGAGAGTCACTTTAGCTTCCAAATAAAAATTGTTTGAAAATACATTTAGGACATCTAAGCAGAGATATTGACATATGGTATGTGATATTTGGCCGAGTTCGTGGATGATATATGGGCCTGCCTGCAGGAGCTTTGCTGGTAATTGTATAACCTAGGAGGAGACTGATTGTCAGAAACACAGACACTCAAGGATCTGTGGAAACTTAATGGTCGTGTAGGAGAATTTATTTGGTGATTGAAGGAGTGCAACTTATATGGAATAGAAATAAAATTAATGAGACTTTTTAGAAACAGCTGAACTATTCAGTTTCTGTTTTTGCAAATTCTAAAAGATGCTATTTTCTAGGTCTTCAGGAACCACAGCAGCAATATGTTCTTTGTCAATATCTACTGTTGAATTCTGCCTTCCAGGCTGTTTAGGGTATGGCGCCTATTTGTCCATTGCAGTTTTGCCTCTAAAGCACAAGTCATTCATGCTTGTAGCATATCTAAAGTTATGCAACCAATAGATTTATGAGAGACAGCGAGGATTGCAACAGTTCATGCTCAAACCTGTATGTACTTGAGAAGTAAAGTTTCAAAGAGATAGTATAGTTTATTGGAATGTATATTTAGTTAAAGTTAGGAACCTTGGTTTCTACTTTTGCCATGGAGTTTTATGAGTTTAGATAAGTGACATGATCATTCTTGGATTTATTTATATATCTCTAAAATATTACATATGTATATCTAAAATAGAAATATATATATATATGTATGTATCTTCAAAATATTAAAACGCAGAGACATTACTTTGCCAACAAAGGTCTGTGCAGTCAAAGCTTTGGTTTTTCCAGTACTATGCATGTGAGAGTTGGGCTATAAAGAAAGCTGAGTGCGAAGAATTGATGCTTTGAACTGTGGTGTTGGAGAAGACTCTTGAGAGTCTCCTTGGACTGCAAGGAGATCCAACCAGTCCATCTTAAGGAAGATCAGTCCTGGGTGTTCATTGGAAGGACTGATGTTGAAGGTGAAACTCCAATACTTTGGCCACCTGAAGTGAAGAGCTGGCTCATTTGAAAAGGCTCTGATTCTGGGAAAGATTGAGGGCAGGAAGAAAAGGGGATGACAGAGAATGAGTTGGTTGGATGGCATCACTGACTCAATGGGCATGAGTTTGGGTGGGCTCCACGAGTTGGTGTTGGACAGGGAGGCCTGGTGTGCTGCAGCTCATGGGGTTGCAAGGAGTCAGACACGACTGAGTGACTGAACTGAACTGAAGTGAGTCAAGTGGGAATTAAGAAAGTATTTGTTACATGACCAATGGCAGAGTACTTTGTGCTTCCCTGGTGACTTAGACGGTAAAGAATCTACCTGCAATGCAGAAGACCTGGGTTTGATCCCTGGGTTGGGAAGATCCCTGGAGAAGGGCATGGCAACTACTCCAGTGTTCTTGCCTGGAGAATCCCCATAGACAGAGGAGCCTGGTGGGCTACAGTCCATGGGGTTGCAAAGAGTTGGACATGACTGAGCAACTAAGTATAATATAGCACAGCAGAGTACTTTAGTGACTGAACAACAGTAGTAGTTTCAAAATTTAGTGGTTTTTATTAGCTATTGTAACTAAACTGTTCTGCAGTTAATGATGCGAGGTTAAGGCACTTTTCTGTTTTCTTTATCAGCATAAAGTACATTTGGAGATAAAATTTTAGATACACTATCGTAGCTAGAATATACCTTTGAAAAAAACCCAAATTTTAGTTGAGTTGCTTTCTTTATCCAAAAATAAGTATGTTCCTTTAAGAAAAGGTTCCATATATATAGGTGTGTGTACATATTTGTTTGTACATATATAGATATATAAAACATAGTGATTGTATGATCATCATACTCTATAAAATATATAATGTTATATTGGTTTCAGGTGTACAGGGTAATTATTTGATATGTGTATATATTGCAAAATGATCACCACAGTAAGTTTGGTTAACATCTGTCATGATATAGTTACAAGATTTTTTTCTTGTGATGAGAATTTTAAGATCTCAGCAGCATTCAAATATGCAGTAAGTATATCTACTTTTCAATTTAGTGCAGTTAAGTGGGACAAGTCATTCCTAGTCTTAGCATCAAAGAATCATGTTTGAATAGTCGAATTGAATAAGATTTCTCAGTTCCAACTCATATAGAGCTTTCTTGAAAAATCCACCCCTGATCAGGCCCATCTGGCTGCCATCACACTTGGTATGGTGTGCGGGCACAAATCTGTCTTTAAAGCACGTGTTTCTTTTCCGCTTGTCCATGCATTTCTTCCTCAACATCTTTCATTGCCTCATCTTTCTTCCTTGTGTTTATTATCAAAACAGGTTATAATTACGGCAGAAGACGTCTAAGTACCTAGAGTCTCAACTGCAGCCTACTGGGCATTTTGGAAAGAGGCTCGGAAGGAGTTCTTCCAATATTAGAGTTTTAATTTCAGGGGACTAGAAAGCTTTTCAGTTTTAAGAGTTCATCAACATGAATATTATCTTAGGACTGAACACTTTTAATTATTTGATTAGTGATTAGCTGAGCCTTCTGCTGAGAGCAAGACAATGAAGGAATAGTAAACAAGGCAGATTCAGGTGAAAGGAATGAGGAAGTCTTGGAGGAAGTGGACACTGTTTAAGGAGGGCATTACTTACATTTTGTTTAGGATTTGGGTCGGGCTGGCTCTGTAACGGAGTGGGTTGTTTCCATTTTATTTCCATTCATCCTCTTTGCTTTACACTGTATGACTTATGTAAGTACCGAAAGTGACCAGTGGCTTAACTGCCTGTTATCACTGGGTAGTGATGCTTTGCTTCTGGTGTTTGATAGAGTCTAGCAGAGGCTCTTGAGTGTATTTATTTCTGTGATTTGCTGCAGTGACTTAACATTTTTTGATGATTTCTGGTACAAAGTGAGTTACATACAGGAAAATAAAGTTCAGATGCTTTTGGACAAAGCCTTAGTTTATCTCCTCCCTTCTCTCTGACTTTCCAGCCATTTACTTACTCATCTAGTCCCATGTTCTTGGATGCCTTTTGACTCTTAATGTCTGCCTCATTCTGTCAGTGTGGTTCAGGCCTATTTCTTTTCCTTTATCTTTCTTATCCTTTGCTTCCTTTAGCTTGGCAGAGCCCTCTTGGATTTTCCTCTAGTGTCATAATATTCCAGCTGTTTCTGGGCTGCTTCTTTTGCTCTATCAGTCTCAACACTCACAACCTGTCAATACAGGTTAATGTTTCTTTTTGTCAGTTCTGGACATACTGCTCTCTTGCACTAAAATGTCCTGATTTCCTGTTGCCTTGCAAAATAATTACAAACTCTCCAATTTTACATAAATGATCCTCCCTAATGCATAAGCAATCCTTATGGGATTCTCTCCATTGTAACCCCACAATAATATATGTTGCACATCATGAGAGAGATTATATGTGTGTTAAAGAAAATGAATATTTCTTGTGTGTTTGTCAGACTTGATTATTCACTGATACCTTACAATGCTATATATATTAATATCTCAGCTCCTTTGGTCCCTGATATAGTAGATATATACATCATAAGATGATCCTAAATGATTGACAGATATTCTATCCTCCGATTTTTGCATATTAATATCCCATCAGTCTTTCAAAACTCCATCACACAGCCATCACAATGGTGTTACTCTAAAAACTCCTTGTTCTCACGTCAAGATGGCTCCTAGCTGCACTTCAATCCACTGGAGCACCTTGTTTGACATCACTTCTTATCCTTACTTTGCTCTGCCATCAGTTCAGTTCAGTTGCTCAGTCGTGTCTGACTCTTTGTGACTCCAGGGACTGCAGCATGCCAGGCTTCTCTGTCCATCACCAACACGCAGAGCTTGCTCAGCCTCATGTCCATTGAGTCGGTGATGCCATCCAACCATCTCATCCTCTTTCATCCCCTTCTCCTCCTGCCTTCAATCTTTCCCAGGATCAGGGTCTTTTCAAATGAGTCAGTTCTTCGCATCAGGTGGCCAAAGTGTTGGAGTTTCGGCTTCAGCATCTATCCTTCCAGTGGTTATTCAGGACTGGTTTGATTTTCTTGCTGTCCAAGGGACTCTCAAGAGTCTCCTCCAACACCACAGGTCAAAAGCATCAGTTCTTTGGCACTCAGGTTTCTTTATGGTCCAACTCTCAAATCCGTACATGACTATTGGAAAAACCATATCTATGACTAGATGGACCTTTACTGGCAAAGTAATGTCTCTGCTTTTTAATATGTTGTCTAGGTTGGTCATACCTTTTCTTCCAAGGAGCAAGCCTCTTTTAATTTCATGGTTTCAGTCACCATCTGCAGTGATTTTGGAGCCCCCCAAAATAACGTCTACCACGGTTTCCATCTATTTGTCATGAAGTGATGGGAACAGATGTCATGATCTTCGTTTTTTGAATGTTGGGTTTTAAGCTAGCTTTTTCACTCTCCTCTTTCACTTTCATCAAGAGGCTCTTTATTTTCTCTTCACTTTCTGCCATAAGGGTGGTGTCATTGCATATCTGAGGTTATTGATACTTCTAGGAATCTTGATTCCAGCTTATGCTTCATCCAGTCCAGCATTTTGTATGATGTACTTTATATATAAGTTAAATAATCAATGTGACAGTACAAAATCTTGACGTACTCCTTTCCCAATCTGGAACCAGTCCTTTGTTCCGTGTTTGCTTCTCACTGTTGTTTCTTGACCTGTATACAGATTGCTCAGAAGGCAGGAAAGGTGGTCTGGTATTCCTATCTCTTTAAGAATTTCCCACAGTTTGTTGTGATCCACATAGTCAAAGGCTTTAGCAGAGTCAATGAAGCAGAATTGATGTTTTTCTGGAATTTTCTTGCTTTTTCCATGATCCAGTGGATGTTGGCAATTTGATCTCTGGGTTTCTCTGCCTTTTCTAAATCCAGCTTGAGCATCTGAAAATTCTTGTTTGATGTACTGTTGAAGCCTGGCTTGGAGAATTTTGAGCATTACTCTGCTAGCGTGTGAGATGAGTGCAACTGTGTCGTAGTTTGAGCATTCTTTTCCACTGCCTTTCTTTGGGATTGGAATGAAAACTGACCTTTTCCAGCCCTGTGGTCTGCCATATAATACAGTAATTTTTGTGTTTATGTCATTCTTTCTTTCTGCACAACTTGAGAGCCATCTTCTGGATGGAAAATAGAGATTTTTTAAAAGCTCAGTTAATCCTTGTTGTGTCCATGACTTGTGATCTAGTAATCTAATTGGTCACTGAACTTTAGGGTTTTTCATTTGTTTGTTTCCATTCAATAACCACTGCTCCTGTTCTTGCTGTAGCAGGACAATTTCTTCAAGTGCAGCCTTACTTGAAACCTGTGAAAGAGGGAAAAATCGATGCACTCTGGATAGCAGGGGAATGATTGTTAAATCCACCCCCAATATCCTCTTTTTAGCTACTCCTTGCTGTCTCTACAGAACACCTATGACTCTGCTCAGTATTGTATGAAATCTCTAATATTCTGTTTATATGTCACGGTCAAGCAGGGAGATGCCTTTCAGTATCACCACCTGTGTTGTTGATCCAGAGTCTTAAATTTATACTTGGAATAAGCTTTATAAGAGATGAATACATGAAGATGTGTGGGCTATTAGTGAGTGTATATTTCTTACAATTGCTTTGTCTCCCTTTATTGCCAAATTTCTCCACTAATAAATACCAAGTGGTTCTCAAAAAGAAGACATATAAGTTGGAGAAATTTGGGACTATCTCTCTCATCAACTAAAGAGCTTATTGTGGCAGGCAAGGAGAGTAGTAGCTTGTATAACATAGACATATTTGTGTGCATATATTTCTGTGCATGTATACATGGAACTTTGGACCTTATCAAAATTTGGTTTTATAAGAGGCAGTAAATATAGCAGAATACCCTAACTCCTAATGTAATCGATCATTTATTGGTAGATGACTAACTATATGATTTTTTTTTTCTGTTGAAATATTATTTGTGTGTTCACTTTGGTAGCACATACATTAAAAAATTGCAGTAATACAGAGAAGGTTAGCATGGCCCCTGCCCACAGATGACACACAAATTTATGAGGCCTTGCATATTTTTCTGTAACAACTTCGAGGGGTGGGATGGGTAGGAAGGTGGGAAGGAGGTTCAAGAGCAAGGGGACATAGGTATACCTATGGCTGATTCATGTTGATGTTTGGCCCAAAGAAGTACAGTCTTGTAAAGTAATTACCCTTCAATTAAACATTATAAATATAATTATTAAAGCTGTTATTGAGGATTATATAACAGGTTCAGTTATCCACTGCATGACTAGAGAGGATCTGACTGGAAACTGATGGTGTCTATTATCAGTGGTTAGTGATCCGATAACTGTATAGCTGAATGAGAAAAATAAACTAACAAACACTATTGTCTGTGATTCGGTGTCATAGCAAGCTATAGTCCTTGTCTGCATTCGTGTTTAGGTGGTATAGTGCCCAAACGTTGAAACTGGGGCTGTTCCCAGAAGCTCACAGTCATGAGTCCTGCCCAGGGCTTTTGTTCCTGATGCTGGAGGCTTCTGATCACTGGTCCACTAAGTGTGAAATGTTCTCTCCTGAGAATTCTCTGGTTCTATCATGTGCACAAGTCTTTATATTTTGTTTTTCTAACTTGATTCTCTTATTCTTTTGATCAGACTACCACGTCTCTTTACAATTTATTTTTCAGACTCTTTTGTCCTTTGATTTTTCTGATGCTCATTAGTGTATTTGCTTCCATACAAATACACTGTTAGTAATTACTAACCTCTGTTAGTAATTTGCAGTATCTACATATAGCCTACCCTATTCTCTTACTGTCTGGATTTTGCTTTAAGCATCAGCATGTTTTTATGAACTTCATTTTCCTCTGGTGCAGTTTCTGGTATACAGCTGAAGCTGGTTGGCTCACATCTGCCTTGTTCTTATTGTCTTCTAAAAATTAGGGAACTCTGCTTTCTTCCTAGGCAATACTGCTCCTTGTTTTGATACCATTGTTAATTTTCTGTATTTTCACTTCCTGCCTCATAAGCTTTGTCTTTCTCAATCTACTGTAACTTGAGTACTATGTGTCTGTATGTTGGTATTAATATTTTAAATGAATATCAACCTAGTATAGCAGAGAATTAAAGAGAATAAAATTATAGTACTATTAGTAGTAATACATTCCCCTGAATTATAATCCAGTAATGCTCCCAGTTTTAAATGACTTTCTATCCATGTATTATTGAGGTCCCCTAGCTCATTTTTCCTTACTAAGTGTTTCAATTTTGACATAGAATGTAGAAAACAATGGAGTGGAAAATTCTGAAAATCACCTTGGATTTTAGATACCTCAAGATTAAGTATGTAATTATTAGTTTTTTATTGTTGTAGGTCTATTTTTAGCACATATAGCTCAGTGCAGAATGATTGCTATTGAGTGAAGGATGTACACTGTGAACTGCAATCACAAAACAGGTGACTGGAAATAAATAAAGCAATGCCAGGAAGACACAGTCTTTTGTTCTGGAAGGAAAATCTTACAGTGTCTGTCATCTACAGTCTAATCTTCAGATTTTTCAAAACACATACTCTTCCTTTGCTCAGTTAATAATTTGGGTTATTTCATTTTTTTTCCTACTGAGTTGCATCAGTCTCTTATATACACATGGATATGAAGCCCTTACCAAGTATGTGATTTGCAAATATATTTTTCATTCCATAGGTTGCCATTTGATTTTTTTTGATGGCTTCTGTTACTATGCAGAAGATTTTGAGTTTGATGTGGTCCCACTAGTTTATTTTTTCAGCTCTTGCCTTTACTTTTGATGATTGAGTTGTATGAGCTGCTTGTATATTTTGGAAAGCAATCCTTTATCAATTGTTTTATTTGCTATTATCTTCCATTCATACAAAAAGACACAGACTGGCTGAATGGATACAAAGACAAGACCCATATATATGCTATCTACAAGAGACCCACTTCAGTCCTAGAGACACATACAGATTGAAAGTGAGAGGATGGAAAAAGATATTTCATGCAAATGGAAATCAAAGGAAAGCCAGATTGGCAATTCTTGTATCAGAAAAAATAGACCTTAAAATACAAACTATTATAAGAGATAAAGAAGGACACTACCAAATGATTAAGGGATCAGTCCAAAAAAAAGACATAGCAATTGTAATCATTTATGTACCCAACATAGGAACACCTCAATACGTAAGGCAAACACTAACTGACATAAAAGGGGAAATTGACAGTAACATAATAATGATAGGACAAGTTAACACCCCACCTATACCAATGAACAGATCATCAAAACAGAAAATTAATAAGGATACATAAGCCTAAAAGGAAATATTAGACCAAATAGACCTAATGGATGCCTTTATCACATTCCATCAAATGCAGAAGAATACACTTCCTTCTCAAGTGCACAGGGAACATTTTCCTCATCTTGGGTCACAAATCAAATCTCAGTAAATTTAAGAAAATTGAAATTATATCAAGCATTTCTCTGACCACACTTTGAGACTAGATATCGATTATAGGAAAAAACAACTTTAAAGAACACAAACACATGGAGATTAAACAACACATTTCTAAATAATGAACAGGTTACTGAAGAAATAAGGGAAATCCAAACATTCCTAGAAACAAAGAACAGTGAAAATATGATGATCCAAAACCTATAGGATGCAATAAAAGCAGTTTTAAGAGGGAAGTTTAAAGCAATACAAATCCTACTTCAAGAACCAAGGAACACATTGAATAGAAAACCTAACTTTATGTATATTTATCTTTTTAAAAATTTCTCTTATCAGTGTCTTAAAGGTTTTGTATAAAATCAACACCTTGCTTAAGTTTATCTCTAAGGGTTTTATCTTTTTTTGATGCAATAGTAAATGGGATTGTTTTCTTTATTCCACTTTCTGATAGTTCGTTGTTGATATATAGGTGGGCAACTGAGTTTTTTATGTTGGAATATAGGAAGCATAATGTATGCTACATCTTTAAAGAATAGACATTTGTTCACAAATAAGACATATAGATGATCAAGAGGTATATGAAAGATGTTCAGCATCACTAATAATCAAGGAAATGCAGATCAAAAGCATAGGAGATAACACCTCATACCTGTTTGAATGGCTAGTACCAAAAATGTAAGAAATGACAAATGTTATTGAGAATTTGGAGAAAAAGGAGCGCTTATGTACTGTTGGTAGGGATGTATACTGGTGCAGCTCCCATGGAAAAATACTGTGGAGGTTCCTCAAGAAATTTAAAAGAGAACAGTTATGTGATACATTATCCCAGTTCTGGATATATAGTCAAAGGAAATGAAATCATTGTCTCAAAGAGAGATCTGTATTCCCATGTTCATTGCAGCATTATTCACAGTAGCCTTGGGATAGGAACGACCTGAGTACCTTTCAACAGGTGAATGGATTAAAATAATGTGAGGTGACATATATAGGTAAACATTATTTAGCCATCAGAAAAAGAAATCCTTCCATTTGTGGCAACATGGATGAAACTGGAGGGCATTACGCTAAGTGAACTAAGTCAGAGAAAGACAAATACCATATGATCTCCATTATAAGGAATCTCGAGGAAAAAAAAATGAAACTCACGTAGAAAAATGATTGCTAAAGCCTGGAGAGTGGGGGAAATAAGGAGATATTTTTAAAAGTTACACATTTTCATGTATAAAAAGTTAATAAGATCTGAGAATCTAATGTGTGAGCCTCATGATCTAATCATGAGATCTAGTCATGCCTTTGAGCAAGCTCTGGGGAGTTGATGATGGACAGGAAGCCTGTGTCACCGCATTCCATGAGGTCACAGAGTCAGACACGACTGAGCAGCTGAACTGAACTCAAGATCGAATGTATAGCATGGTTACTGTAACTAATAAGATTGTGTTGTATATTGGAAATTGTCTGAGAAAGTGGACATCATCGAGTAGCATCACCGACTCTACGGACATGAGTTTGAGTAAGCTCTGGGAGTCAGGATGGACAGGGAAGCCTGGCATGCTGCAGTCCCTGGGGTCGCAAAGAGTCGGACATGACAGAATGACTGACTCAACTGAAGAGAGTGAGACTTACCTGTGTTCTGCTCAAAGAGCAGAAGTTAAACATGTGGAGATGGCAGTGTTACTTAATAGAAAGGGAAACTCATTTCTAATTCATGCACAAATGGGGGTGGACAAGACGACGGAGGGGTAGGTGGAAGTGGGGTACACCTCTCTCCACTGATGCATTAAGAACGTCTAAAGACACAGCAGTTCTTTCAGGAGACCAGGTGAATACTGGCAGGACTCCCTGACTACCGAGAAGGAATATCCGGGTCCATACAGAACTTGGTAGGACAAAGGAAAGAAGGGACAAGGAGGAAGGGGAAAGAAGGAGGAGAGCAAGCGGGACCAGCCTGCACCTGGGGTGAGGGAGCAGAACTGCAGTGGAGAGATCCCTGGTCCACGGCCGTCCACTGGACGGGGGAGTCATTTGAAGCTGTCGGGGGGTGAACTAACTAATCTGTGACAGTCTGAACGGAGTGAGAACCACGTAGACAACCCATGCTGCAGCCTTTCATACCTCGGACAGGGCTGTAAGTCCACTGGTGTCCACGGAAGCTGGGAGCTGGAGCCATGGGGATTGCGGAAGATCCCAGGATGAGGACTCCTGTTTACTGTGGGGAGTCAGCCGGATGGGGTGGGATGGGATGGAGGAAATCTGCTGCATGGAATGCTTCTTAAGGAAAGCCACAAGGCCATAAAAGTAGGGTTCAACTGCCGGTGGAGTAGAGCTATCTCTTTCTCCATGCTGGTACCTGTAGGTTGAGCAATAAAGACTTCCGTGAGAGTGCTCCTTGAGTGCCGGATGCACTAGGCAATGGAGAATTTTGAATGTCTATATACCCTACCCTACCCTGCTCTCTGTCTAAATTTTGTTTTTTAGCATCATAATAGTTATATTAACTTAAATTTCTTCTGGTAGCGTTTCGGATTTACAAATTAAGCTAATTCCTCACATCTGGCTCATTCTTGGTGTTTCAACAAACTTTGAGAACCTTCCTTCCTCTCAAGGCAATACTGCCCTTTACTACCATTGCTGACTTCCCATACTCTCACTTCTTGTCTAATATTATGTCTTTCTCTATTTATTATAACTTTAGTAGTATGTGTCCCTATGTTGGTATTAATATTTATAATAAATTATTAACCTGATGCAACAGAGAATCAAAAGGAATACAGTCACAATAGTAATAATTACCCCCAAATTATAATCCATTAATGCTCCAATTTAAAAATAATTTTCTCTGTGTATATTATTGAGGTCTCTTAACTCATTTTTTCTTACTAGGTGGTTCAATTTTGAAATGAAATACAGAAAACAATGGAGTGGTAAACTCTGAAAATTACCTTCCTTTTTATATGCCTATTTAGTAAGTAGGCAAATATTAGTTTTGTTTTCCCCAGTGGGACAGTTCTTAGTATATATTATAGCTCACTGTGGGGTGATTGCTATTGATTGAAGAATGTACACTGTGAACTGTAATTGTCAAACAAGTGAGTGGAGATGAAAGAAATTGATGCATGCCAGAAAGGCATAGGCTATTGTTCTAGAAGGAGAACCTTGCTGTGTTTCTCTCATCTATAGTCTGATCTTCAGATTTATTGAAACTCTTACTTTTCTTATAGTCCATTAAAAATTTGGATTTTTTTTTGGCCCATGAGTTGTATGAGTATCATGTATTTTTGAATATTAAGCCCTTATCAGATATGTGATTTGGAAATAATTTCTCTCAATCCATAGGATGCCATTTGATTTTGTTGATGTTCCTTTGTTTTGAGTTTGATGTGGTCCCAGTTGTTTATTTTTGCAGTTGTTGCCTTTGCTTTTGGTGTGAAACCCAAAAACTCATTGCAAAGACCATTGTTAATTAAGAAGGAAGATTACCTCGGTGTTTTCTTTTAGGAGTTTAATTGCTTAAAGTCTTATGTTCAACATTTTAATCCACTTTTAGTTGGTTTTTGTGTATGGTAGAAGACAGGGGCATAGTTTCATTTTTTCATAGGACTACCCAGTTTCCCGAGTAGCCATTTTTGAAAAGTTTATCCTTTCTGCACTGGATATTCTTGGCTCCTTTTTCATACACTAACTGACAGTATATGGGTTTGTGTTTCTTTCTAGCTTCTGTTCTGCTCTGTTGATCTATGTGTCTGTTTTCATGCCAGAAGCAAATCATTCTGTTTTGATTACTAAAGCTTTCTAATACAATTTGAAATCAGCAACCCTAGTCCCAAACTTTGTTTTTTCTCAAGAACACTTTGACTCTTTGGTGTTTTGTAGTTTTAACATAAGCAGAATAGATCAAGAAGAGATGGAAAAAATACACAGAACTATACAAAACTTATCTTGACCCAGATAATCACAATGGTGAAGTTTCTCACTCAAAGCCAGACATTCTGGAATGTGAAGTCAAGTGGGCCTCAGGAAGCCCTGTTGCCAATAAAGCTAGTGGAGGTGATAGAATTCCAGCATCCTCAAATATGATGCTATTAAAGGGGTCCACTCAATATGTCAGAAAATTTGGAAAACCCAGCAGTGGCCAGAGGACAGGAAGAGGTCAATCCTTGTCCCAATTCCCATGAAGGGCAGTACTAAAGAATCTTCACGCCACTGAACAGTTGCACTCATCTCCCATGCTAGTAAGGTTATGCTCAATTCCTCCAGGCTAGGCTTCAGCATTATGTGAACCCAGAATTTCCAGATGTTCAAGCTGGGTTTAGAAAAGGCAGAGGAACCAGAGGTCAAATTGCCAACATTTGCTGGAACATAGAGAAAGCTAAGGGAATTTCAGAAAGAAATCTGTTCCATTGACTTCACCAAATTGTGTGGATCACAACAAAGTGGAAAATTCTTAGAGATGGGAATACCAGACCAATCTTATCTGTCTTCTGAGTACACAGTTCAAAAAGCAACAGAAGTGGACAAGGAACAATAAACTGGTTCAGAATTGGCAAGGGAGTCTGTCAAGGCTGTATATTGTCACCCTCCTGATTTAACTTATATGCAGAGCATGTCATGTGACATGCTGGACTGGATGAGTCCTAAAAGCTGGAATCAAGATTGCTGGGAGAAATATCAACAACCTCAGATATGTGAGTGATATCACTCTAATGGCAGAAAGTGAAGAGGAACTAAAGAGCCTCTTGATGAGGGTGAAAGAGGAGAGTGAAAAAGTGGCTTAAAACTCAATATCAAAAAAGCTAAAATCATGGCATCAGGTCCCATCACTTACATGGCAAATAGAAGGGGAAAAGTGGAATCAGAGAGAGGTTTCCTCTTCTTGGTCTCTAAAATCACTGTGGATGGCGACTGCAGCCATGAAATTAGAAGACGATTGCTTCTTGGCAGGAAAGCTATGACACACCTAGACAGTGTGTGAAAAGCAATAATATCACTTTGCTGACAGAGGTCTGTATAGTCAAGGCTATGCTCTTTCCAGTAGTCCTGTACACATGGAAGAGCTGGACAGACAATAACGAAGGCAGAGCACTGAAGAACTGATGTTTTTGAACTGTGGTGCTGTGGAAGACTCTTGAGAGTCCTTTGGACAGCAAGGAGATCAAACCAGTCAACCGTAAAGGAAATCAAACCTGAATACTTGTTGGAAGGACTGATGCTGAAGCTGAAGCTCTAATACTTTGGCCACCTGATGTGAATAGCTGACTCATTGGAAAAGACCCTGGTGGTGGGAAAGATTGAAGGCAGAAGAAGAGAGTGACAGAGGATGAGATGGTTGGATGGCATCACCAATTCAATGGGCATGAACTTGGACAAATTCTAGGAGGTGGTAAGGGACAGGGAAACCTGGAGTACTACAGTCTTGGGGTCACAAAGAGTCTGACATGGCTGGCTTGGCAACTGAACAAAACAACAGTTTTATACAAGTTGTAGAATTTTTTTTTTTCTGTTTTGTGAAAAATACCTTGGAATTTTGAAAGAGACTGGAGTGAATATATAGATAGTTTGGGGTAGTATGGATATATTAACAATATTAATTCTTCCAGTCAATAAATATGAAATATGTTTCCTTTTGTGTATTTTAAAAATTTCTTTCATTAGTGTCTTGAATGTTTTCATACATAGATCTATCAACATCTTGCTTAAACTTATTTCTAAGTATTTTATTTTTTTGATGCAATTGTAAATGAGATTATTTCTGTTTCTATAATTTGTTGTTGGTGTATGGCTACATAACTGAGTTTTATATATTCAAATACAGTATACAAAATGCATGCTATTTTTTTTTTACAGAATAGACAATTTTTCTTCCAATAAGATATACATATGGCTAAGAAGTATATGACAAGATGCTCAACATCACTATCAGGGAAGTGCAAATAAAAAGTACAACATATACCACCTCATTCCTGTTTAAGTGGCTTTTACCAAAAAGTGTTTTTGAGGATGTGTGGAAAATGGAGCTCTTATGGACTGTTGGTAGGAATGTATATTGGTGCAGCTCCCATGGAATACCTTCTGGCATTTTCTCATGAAATTTTAAAAAGAACTGTTATGTAGCCATTAATCCTACTTCTGGATATATATTCACTTCAGAATATATATTCAAAGGAAATGAAATAATTACCTCAAAGGGAAATCTGTACTCCCATGTTGATTGTATCAATTTTAACAGTAGCCTACGAACAACCTATTATAGGAACAGGTGAAGAGATTAAAACAATGTGATGTGACATATATTTGTAAATTTTATTTAGCCCTTACAAACAAAGAAATGCTTCCATTTGTAGCAGCATGGATGAAACTGGAGAGCCTTATGCTAGGTGAAATAAGTTAGAGAAAGACAGATACTGTATGATCTCAATTGTAAGGAATCTAAAAAAAAAAATGTAGTACTCAGAAACAGATAGGAAAGTAATTGCCAAGGCCTGGTGGGTGGGGGAAATAGAGAGGGGTTTGTAAAAGGTTATACATTTTAACATATGAAAATTATAACGTCTGAGGATCTAACGTATAGCATGATGACTATAACTGATAAAATCGTGTTGTATAATTGACGCTGTCTAAGAGAGTGGAACTTACCTGTGTTCTCTTCAGAAAATAAAAGATAAACATAGCAGATGATAGCTATGTTAGTTAAATTAATAGAAAGGGAAAATCCTTCCTAATACATACGTAAATGAGAGTCAGCACTATGGCAGAGGGGTAGGTGGGAATGGCAACTATGCTGGAGTGGGTTGCCATTTCTTCCTCCAGAGGAGCTTCCCGATCCAGGGATTGAACCGTCTCCTGCATTGCAGGCAGATTCTTTACCTAATGAACTATCAGGGAAGTCCTAACAAAACTACCATATGGCCAAGAAATTCTACTATTGGGCATATACCCTGAGAAAACCATAATTCAAAAAGACACATGTACCCTAAAATTCATTGCAACAGTGTTTACAATAGCCAGGACATGGAAGCAATCTAGATGTACATTGAGAGAGGAATGGATAAAGACGCTGTGGTACATCTATACAATGAAATTTTAATTAACCATAAAAAGGAACGAATTTGGGTCACTTGAACTGAGGTGGATGAACCTACAGCCTGTTATACAGAGTGAAGTAGGTCAGAAAGAGAAAACCAAATATTGTATATTAGTGCATACATATGCTATCTAGAAAAATGGCACTGGTTAACCTATTTTCAGGGCAGGAAGAGAGACACATACAGAGAACAGTTTTGTGGATACAATGATGGAAGGAGAGGGCAAGTTGAATTGAGAGAGTAGCATTGAAACATAGTACATTAGCATATGTAAAACATTAATAGATGGCTAGTGGGAAGTTGCTGTATGACACAGGAAGCTTAACCCAGTGCTCTGTGACAACCTAGAGAAGTGGGATGGGAGCGTGGTAGAGGGATTCAAGAGGGAGGGGATATGTGTATACCTCTGGCTGATTCACATCGTTGTACAGCAGCAACCAGCATGTTGTAAAGCAGTTATACTCCAAGCAAAAGTAAATTTAAAAATAATACATACATATATCAAACTATCATGTTATATACTTTAAATATCTTACAGTTAAATGCTTGCCAATTCTGTCTCAAAAAATACTCTGCTTAGTAGTCACTATTCATGACATTTGATTTATATATGTTGGTGTCTACAAAGGAAGAAAAGAAACTTTACTGTATCTACTGAGAAAGGCAAAATGGAGACATTTTTCGATTGCATAAATACCACTTAAGCAAAAGGATTAATTATTAAGTAGTTTTCAGTGGATGAATAGCCTCTGGCCTCACTTTTAACTGGACCCTGCTTCTCCTCTTTCTATCCTTATAAAGGATAGGGTCCCTTATCTCTGAGGGCAAATGTAACAAGTCAGCTTCCATACAAATGTTAGAACTAGGTGCTTAGTCCCTAGAGGTGACAAAGTCCCTTATCACTTGAAACAGCTTGTGTGAAATAAAAGCCCCCGGCCCCACCCCTTTTCATTTGTTTTGAAGGAGATCCCAAAGGCTGCACTAGCACTGAGGGGGAGGTTTTGTTTTCCAAGCTGGACTCCTCTTGTCAGGACTAGATCGGTGGTGTATGAGATTTTTCAGGCTGCTTGAGCAGTAGTGGCTGTCTTATGCTTGCATACGTGTGCCCACCACGCACACACAGACACACACACACACAGACACACACACACACACACACACACAGAGACACACACACACACACACCACATAATGACTGGCATGCAAAGCAAAGTGAGGTTCCCATTTTCCAATGAGTGAAAATAAAACATTTAGACTCACCTTGTTGCCCTAATTCTCTTCTATTCAGAGTAAAGTGTGAATGAAAAAAAGTGAAAACTTACACCACAAAACCTTGAAATCAGAAGAGAATTTTAACTTTCCTCTTTCATTTTCTTAAAAATATTCAAATAAATATAAATACATAGACATCAATATATTCACACATATACACATAAAGGGTAACTGAAGGATCTGCTAACAAGGATATCATTAACTTTTGTGTGGAAGGTCTGTGACAGTGTTGATAATGACCAGTCACTGAAAGGTTTGACATTTTTGATGTGGCTAAAATATAAATATATATATATATATATTTGTTTTTCTTTCTGTACCCTTCAGATCATAAAGCCTTTGTGGGGCTACATGCAAAACCAAGAAACTTGCTCTTGTTTTGCTATTACCACCTCTGATTTTTTAACCTCTGGGAATGTCTTATAAACAGAAGTCTCATCTGAAATGGCTGGTGTTAAAATGTCCATGTGTTGTATACTGCATGTTTTATTTGAAAAAATTGTTTTTATTATTTGTTACCATATTAGCTGGGAGTTTTGACTATTTTTCCATTCTGTAGGAAAATTTACATTTTAAAATGTGGATGTGTGTATTAAAGTTATAGGGACTTTGCGTAAGAGTTTTTAAAAATTAATGCTTTGATCAATTTTTGGAACTAGAAAATAGGATTGGGGTGACCTGATTTCTCTCAGTCCTTTTGCTTGGTTACAGAGTGTGAACCACATCAGATGGTGACCATTCTTCTCCTTATACAATTCTTTGTAAGTCAGTCCAAAGTCTCCTTTAATGATTCTTTTACCCCAGGACTTAACAACCCAGATTGTTGAAATTTCTTGTATATACCATGAAGCTTGAAGTCATTCCATATTTTTTTTTTCATTTTCCATGAAGTTTGAAACCTGTTTAGTCTAATAATTCCTGATACACTTTGATGTGATTATTAAATGATCTTTAACATAATTTTTTAAAGGTAAGCAATCTTAAGCATTTAGCATTTCTCATGTCTTCCTTTGCCCTCTATCTTTTGTATATTTTGGCATATGAATAAATAATCATGATTGAAATTGTTTCAAAGCTTCATAATTTACAAAGCAAGTTTTATATCCATGCTGGTCTTACTCTCATTGTGATACACAAGGAGACAAGGGTTTCATGCACTTAGGGAAGGAAGAAATATGGGAAGGAAGGAAGGAAGTTAAGGTGATGTGTAATGAGGGGTTGAATAGAGCAGGAAATGGATGTAAGACCATGATATAAAGGGATGCTTACGTATTTCAGTGGCCAAACTATGTGAGATAGATGGGTCTGCCAAGAACAGTTGCCCTTTTCTGATTCACTAATTTTTGTAGCAAAATCAAAGCCTCATATTTTTTGCTGACTCTTGCCTGATTGAATCCCATCCTGACGAAGTTGGCACACAGACGCTCCGCACACAGGTGTGTACACAGACCTTGACAAGTGAAATGAGCCGATTTGCATTGTGTCTACCAATCGCTCTTTGGTCTGGCCCTCTTTCCCTCCAATTCTCTGTACTCTTCCTGCATGTTCTACAGGGTAGGATGTGGAAAATGGGTAGCTCAGACACACAAGTTGTAGGGATAACATTGACTCCATTACAAATTAAAGTGACACTGCTGGTTCAGCAGTAAAGACCCCACCTGCCAATGCAGGAGACCTGGGTTCGATTTCCTGAGTGGTGAAGATCCCCTGGACAAGGAAATGGCAACTCATTCCAGTATTCATGCCCGGGAAATCCCGTGGACAGAGATGCTTAGTTGGTTCCAGTCCATAGGGTTGCAAAAGAATCAGATACAAATTAGTGACTAAATAACAAAATCAGGGAAGTCTTTCCCCCATCATTCCCTCTTTCTGACTACTGCTGAATATGATTTAAAAACTGGAGATTTGAAGTTGTAATTGAAAATCAGAAATATATAATATTTTTCCAATTGAAGGAGGAATCCATAAACTCAGTCCATGAATGTTTAAAATCTTAGAGCTTCATGAAGTTGTGATGACCACAGTGAGACAGCCAAGGTTGAGAAATAGCAGCTCAGCCTTCTCTCCCCAGCAAGACAGCTGCCAGATGACGCTGTGCTCTGAGCTTGTTCTCTTGGCCTCTGTTCTGCTTGTCTCCTGCATGCAGAGCAAGAAAACTTAAAAAGCTATTAGGGTTTGAGGGGTCAGATACCCAATGGCAAAATTTTCCCCAATCCCACAAAGAAAACAACCATTTTTTTTTTAATTGGAAACTTTAAGGGAAGATTTATGGACCTTCAGGTTTATAAAACCATCTGGTGCTTTGTAGTTTGCAGGCTGGTTGCTTTTAGAGTTTAAAGTTTGGACTGACCACATCACTACCTCTACCACTCCCTCCTACTTGAATAGTTCAATTTAGTTTCTACATTGATACCTAAGAAACTAGTCTTTTAAACTTATTGGACAACTTGTAAAAATCAGTAGGATTTAGGAGAATGTACCTGTTATTTTTTAAGGGCATTTTTACTGTTTGTCCCTTGCTGCATTAAAGTAGTCCAGTTGATGAACTCTAAGTTTCCACTTAGCTTAGCTTTCTTGTGGGAGCACTGCGTAATTTGGGTTTTGTTTTGGCAGTTGGTGACCTTTGACCCCTCTCAGTAAAGTGTTTAGGCTGAGGAAGACTGAAAAGAGCTTTCAGATGGGATATTTCCAACCTCTTCCAAGCTAGAGCAGTCTTCCTCTCAGCCTAGCAAACCCTTATATAGAAATGGTTTCCAGCCTCTACAGAGTGTTCTGGGGGAGCAAGTCAGATCAAAGGCTTGATATTTGAAAAATGCACGTTCACATTGCAGAGCAAAAAAAAAAAACAACAATGTTTTGCATGTCAATAATATCACTTCAAAGTGACTCAAGTGTGTTCTCAATTTCAAAAGAAAATGGAGAAAATGAGAACAGGGTGTATAAGATTTCTCTGCCTAATTCTATTTGTAACTGAGATGAAATCTCAATTATCCCTTTACTGCTAGTGACGGGTCCCCAAGGACTCTGGGTGTAGGGCAATCTGCTTATTAATTGCCTGTACCTGTGATCATCTTGTGCACTTAGATTACAAGGGTGTCACACTTTCATCCACCTCACACTTTTGGAATGCAAATTAGTTACACTTTATTAAGGGAATAGCATTTTAGGGAAAAATGTAAGATGAGAAACATATTGTGGATTAGCCCTTTAGATTTCTTTAGTCCCAGAAAATTAGATGTATTCATCAGATTTTTTTCTGTTGTTATAATATTTGTTGAGTACCCATTTTATGGATGTCTGTCTTTCTCCTAGGTACAGTATAGTTGTATCTTTAGATTACACAACATTTTAGGGATAGGGCTGTTTATTTTTTTCTTTGTATGTTCAACATGCTTTATGATAACATTAGAAAAAGTCTTATGTGTGCATCTATGCATGCAAACGTTTTACTGTATTATATCCGTACTTACTTGACATAGGTATCTTGCATACATTATCTGATATGCTAGAAACTAAATATTAACCATATTGTGATGAAAATTAACTCTCCTGACAACTCTTTCTTTCCCCCCATTCTTTTCTGAAAGATGATGGTGAACATGATATTGTGGAAGTCTACGTTCAAAATGTAAAGCTCAAAACATGAGACTCAGAGACTGAATCTTGAGGTCTGATCTGTTCCTTAACTTTGCCTTAACCTGTTAGATGTTAGGTCAGTGGTTAGGCAAGGCAATATTTTTCCTTCCACAACAGTAGCTCTTACTTTGCTTCTCAACCTCTGATAAATCTACTTGTTTGCATGTTCTTTCCAACACAGTGTTAACATGTCAAAGTTCAGATGTAGACTGAGATGAAAACTGAACTGTGGATCTTAAATGATACTGCACAGTCATTTGTTTGGAAAATGAGGAGACTCCAGGTTGAGCAGATGTGATACACAGATATTTGTCTAAACTGGTTCTGGATCTGACTCATGTATGACTGAATCTTGGTTACCAGACCTGCATTTCATTTCTACTTAAACTCCAAAAGTGCTTCGAAGATTTTGATCAGGTTCTTTTGAATTCACTTTTAGTTAATCCCTTTAGACACAGTTTATAGACTAAGGGGAACCTCCCAACATTTGGCAGAATGAAATCACATCCCCTAAAATGACTACTTCTTGTATTGCTCAGTGACTTACTGGTGTAAGAAAGCAGGCTGACCTGGGCTGTTTTCTTTCCTCCTGTTTTGTAGCCAGTAGAAAAGAAAAGGGCTCTGTAAGCATAGTTTACTGAATACACAGCTAAATGCTCAAGATTTTAGAGTCACCTTTGGCTTACTCACTTCTCCTTTCCTGTCCTCATATCACATCTGTCACCAGTTTTCTCAGACAGTTTCTCCAGACAGTGGGCGTTTCTACCTGCCTCTGATCTGAAATGTACAGAAAATAGGTTTTAGCTTTGACAGACATATCAACTTCAGTTTTTCTAACTAGTAGCACCAAATAAACTCTGACATGGGCATTACTGACCTCATGGCTGCCAACTGGGGTT
This sequence comes from Antilocapra americana, assembly GCA_007570785.1. Classification (NCBI taxonomy): domain Eukaryota; kingdom Metazoa; phylum Chordata; class Mammalia; order Artiodactyla; family Antilocapridae; genus Antilocapra; species Antilocapra americana. The sequence goes on along the minus strand of ML664180.1, from coordinate 6,022,230 downwards.
GATCCATGGTTGCCATCACCATTTAGAAAAGTACGTTTGAATGTATCACATGATGTGAGTTTTAATTGCAAAGTTTTGGGAATCTTCAGCATCTATCTGTTGTCATAACTGAGAAGTTTAGAAAATGTCTGAAACTGTATATATGCAATTTTATATACTGTTTTACATATAGATATAATTTATATATATAAACGTAAATATGTATGGATGTGAGAGTTGGACTATAAAGAAAGCTGAGTGGCGAGGAATTGATGTTTTTGAATTGTGGTGTTGGAGAATACTCTTGAGAGTCCCTTGGACTGCAAGGAGATCCAACCAGTCCATCCTAAAGGAGGTCAGTCTGAGTGTTCATTGGAAGGACTGATGCTGAAGCTGAAACTTCAGTACTTTGGCCAACTGATGCAAAAAGCTGACTCATTTGGAAAGACCCTGATGCTGGGAAAGGTTGAAGGCAGGAGGAAAGGGGATGACAGAGGACGAGATGGTTAGATGGCATCACCCACTCAGTGGACATGAGTTTGGGTAAACTTCGGGAGTTGGTGATGGACAGGGAGGCCTGGCATGCTGCAGTCCATGGGGTTGCAAAGAGCCGGACACGACTAAGCAACTGAACTGAACTGATGCTTCTATATATATATAAATTGCAAAGGTTATCAGTACTAAATCCTTTGGCCTTCATCAGGAAAGGGCAAAACAAACTCAGCCTTTCACGTTACTGTGTTTCGTCTTTCCTCTTAACCTTCTGAGTCAAGTTCTAGTTTTCACTCTAAATTGAGTGGGATCCAGACCAAGTTTGTTATTCCCCGCAAGCTTATTAAATATTTCATCATGAGGTCATCTTCATGTATTTTTCTGACCTCTCAAGTTCACCAGAGCAAACCTGCAGTTTGCCTCTACACTATCACAAGAGTCTGTCAGCCTTGGCCTCTTGATCAATTGTTTGAGACTTTTATACTAACCACACATTTCTGGGTAAGCAGGCATACATATCCATGCTTTTCTGCAATATTATGGTAAAAACCTTGGTCAGTGGTTTTCACAGGGAGTGGGGAAGCTATATTTTTAGTATTAGAGTGACCCCTGGGGCCTGGGTAAAATGCGGATTGCAGAAAAGAAGACATGACCATTCCGAGAACCTTGGCCTTTGACCCAGAAATATATCCTAATGGGTCTCTGGCTGAATTTCCACAGTGATTCTTACCACAGTAAAACTGACAACATGAGTTTTTCTGAAATGTTTACACTGTAGTTTCTTAACCACATGTGAACACCATTGAAGCATTTATAAATAATCTTTGGATTCTCAAAGTTCACAAACATTTGTCTGACCTTGAAAAAGGCCATAGGCAAAGTATATGGAATTCCAAATCTGGAATAACTGAATTAAATGAGATAATTTATGTGATAATTCTCTGTGACTTATAACTACCAGACTGATGTTGATCATTGGTATGTACAGTTTGATTATTTTCTTTAGGTTTCATGGGATAATATTAGTTTGTTTCTATATGTGTCATAGTGAAACAAATTGAATTAGGTTCAGATAACTGATTCTGGTCTTGCTTTGATATACCAGTTGTCTGTGGATTCTACACTCCTTCTACCCCTATTTCTGGGGGATGTTTCTTTCCTTTGATTTCTGTCTGTCTTCTTAGACATCATCTGTTGCCCACCTCAGTTTATGTTTTTGGGGTAGGGATGACCCTATTTCCTCACTCCAGGGATGGCCAGCTGTCTTGATCTCAGGATTCACCTAATTTGTTCACGGTGGGCTTGTGAGTAGTGCTAACTTAACTATACTTGTCTCTGGGACTTTGCTAGCATTTTTGGGATGAGTAAAGATGCATCTTCTAGTAGTTGCATTTTCTGTTATGTGGGTCAGCCTGCCTGTCAACCTGGAGCTAAGGAGAGGGATGGAGAAGAGAGACACATTCCTGATGATAAAGGTTGGACCCTGCCTCCTCCCATTCTCCAACTCAGTCCCACTGAAATTCCCTGTTCTGTGGTCCAAAGAACATCTCCATCTTTCTGTCTGTTTATATTGCTTCAGAGAAGCTTCTGTTCCTGGCAGTGGAATGTTCTGGTCTCTTCCCACCATCATTCACTTGCTGGCTAATGGTTGTGTTACCTTGAACTTGACAGCCATGTTTCCTCAGGTTTGGGGTTTCCATGTGTAAAATAAATTGTAGCATTTAGAAATCAAACAGTACACTGAAATGACAATATTTCTTGAGTATTATCAAGTTAAATGGGAGTTGGGTGCTATTAAATGATTTATTATCAGCCTAGATCCAAAGAAATGGGAGAAGGGGGCATCTGTGGAACTTAAACAGAGTCTTGCAGAGGAGGACACCTTGAAGAAACTGTGATTGTATCTGGAAGTATTAAGAGGAGGGAGCCAGGGGAATAAGTTTACTGATCTCATTCTGTTCCCTTCCATCCATCTCCTGCCAGGGCTTCCCATTTGTTGATCCCAACAGGAAGACAGAAAGTTAGGGGCCTGTTGATGTGGTCCCTAGGCCATCCCACAGAGGCCATAAACATGATAGAGAAGGAAGAAAATATATCCAGAAGGGCAAAGAGAAGGTGTCTGGCATGGCAGGTAATCTTGGACTTGTCTTTCACTTCTAAAATTAAATGAGAATGAATAAAAGGCTAGAATGACATGACATTGGGATTCATTTGGGTTAATGTAAACATATGAGTGAGAAAAGAGGAGAGAAGTCTTACATTCCCCCCTCTTTTTTCTGCACATTTAATATTCCAGTTCATTAAAAATATGACTAATTAGGCCAATGATGTTTTACTGTTTCAGATGACATGGCAAAAGAGTTATGCAATTTATTAGTTAAATTAGACAATAAATTAATTCTAATTACTCTTGAAAGTTGATTTTTAAAACTAAAATAGGATTTTGTTGATTTTGAAAATAGATTTAGAAAAGTACTTTTCTTTTGTATATAGTAGAGTTGAATAGCTTTAACTTGTTCAACTTGTGCTTGAAAAAAAAATCAGAAAGAGTAGACTCACAGATATGGAGAACAAACTAGTGGTTAGTAGTGGGTGGGGGTTTATTTAAGGATGGGGGGATACAAACTATTGGATGTAAGATAGGCTGAAGGATATTTTGTACAACATGGGTAATGGAGCCAACAGTTTTGTAGTGAATATAAATAGAAAGTAACCTTTAAACATTGTATATATTTTTTAAGAAAAGCAGAAGACAGACAAAAATTTATTTTTTTAAAAATAACCACTAAACAGAGGCCCACTGTTTCATCTGGTTTGTCCACTAAAGAGGTAGGAATTTGTCTAAATGCTTGAGAAAAGCTGACCAGGTTAGGCTTATTGCAAGACCACAAAGTATGTATAAAACCACATATACCATTCTTTGTGGGTGATTTAAAGAATGTTTAAGAATAAGTTTTTCTCTATACAAATTTTTCCCTGCTTATTTAATTTGTGAGTAAGATACAACTCCATTGTAATGGCACAATGGAATATTTAGAGTTGTTGATGAGTCCTAAATCATGTCCAACTATTTGCAACCCTCCAGACTATATGATGCAGACTTCCCTGTCTTTCAGAATATTCAGAGAGAATTATTCTGCATAAAGATATGGAGGTCTTACAAATTTAGGAAAAAAGCCTGTTCAACTCCCCTTCTTTTGTTTGAACTGCATCCTAAATGTATCTGTGTTAATCTATAATACAGAAATACCACCCTCCTCCTTGATGATAGTGATGGTCTGTGTGTATAGTTAGGGAAGTTAAAACAGGCTCCTTCTGTTGTGGATGGTCTCCTGAGCCTTGCCCACCAGAGAGCAGTTCTATAGCACCCCCGCCAAGAACTTTGTCTTGGCCACTGGAGGTGCAAACTGCAGTCTCAAGATTTTATTCCATTCCAAGGGGTTTCATCAGAAAGGTATAATCCATAGGAGTAAAAACAGACTCCCTGGAAAAGAACTCAAACCATGAACAAGATCATTGTCTTAATCGTCTTCATAAATTTAAGAGAAAAAAATCTCACCAAACTAATTGATCTATATTCTTAAATAACATTTTTTATTGGCTGCCAGCATGTAAAGGTTGAGCATTCATAATCTGGAGGACAGAGTGTAGACTCTTCACTTACAGACAGCCTCCTGCTACATTCCTTTCCATTTGCACTGGTGAACTGCAGTCTTTGCACCCAATCAGTTCAGTTCAGTTCAGTCACTCAGTAGTGTCTGACTCCTTGCGACCCCATGAACTGCAGCATGCCAGGCCACCCTGTCCATCAACAGTTCCTGGAGCCCACCCAAACCCATGGCCATCGAGTCGATGATGCTATCCAGCCATCTCATCCTCTGTAGTCCCCTTTTCCTCCTGCCCTCAATCTTTTTCAGCATCAGGGTCTTTTCCAGTGAGTCTCTTCTCATCAGGTGGCCAAAGTGTTGGGAGTTTCAGCTTCAACATCAGTCCTTCCAATGAACACCCAGGACTGATCTTTAGGATGGACTCGTTGGATCTCCTTGCAGTCCAAGGGACTCTCAAGAGTCTTCTCCAACACCACAGTTCAAAAGAATCAGTTCTTTGGCACTCAGCTTTCTTCATTGTCCAACTCTCACATCCATACATGACTACTGGAAAAATCATAGCCTTGATTAGATGGACCTTTGTTGGCAAAGTAATGTCTTGGCTTTTTAATATGCTGTCTAGGTTGGTCACAACTTTCCTTCCAAGGAATAAGCATCCTTTAATTTCATTGCTGCAATCACCATCTGCAGTAATTTTGGAGCCCAGAAAAATAAAGTCAGCCACTGTTTCCATTGTTTCCCCATCTATCTGGAGTGCAAAGATAAAGGACTTGACCCAGAAAAAAATTCAACCTCACATCACTTGTAAGAAGTGTGAATTGTTATTTCACTGTAAAAGTAGCCATTTTCATTTTTTAAGTTACTACTATTTACTAGGCAGTTTACGAGATGCTTAATGTAGCCTACATTGTCACATTTACATTTTTATTCACATGACTGTACATGACAGGGATGATTCTGTAGTTATTTTATAGCTAGAGAACTTCTTTCTCTCTTGCTTTCTTTATCCCTTCTACATATTAGACTTTGTTGCAATTTTTAAACATCCTTTTTCTTAAATCTTTTAAAGATTTCTTCATTTTCTTTCCAGACCTTCTACCACAAACTGCTCCATCAGTCTCCTGGGTGATCCCCAGTACCTGAATTAATATCCCGGGTATCCCCTTCTGCTCCCTTTAATACTGGCTCCGTTCTTCAGCTGGACTTTGTTTTAAACATACAAGTGTAATCGTGTCTCTGCTCCCTAAACCCTTGGATGGCTACCCCTTTTCCCTAGAAGAGAGCCTACTTTTCTCCCCACTGTTCCTGGGTCTCTCGTAGATCTGGCCCTTGCCTGGGCTTCAGCTTCACTCCTGCCCTGTCCTCTCACTCTCCAGCCCAGCTACACCAGACCTGATCAGTTCCCTGAACATAACATGGTCCTGCACTATCTTCCTGCCTTGTTTTGCTTTTCCTAGAACGTTTTTTCCTATAGTTTGTTCAGCTTCCTCTCATGTGTGTTTTAGATTTTTAGCTTCTGCGTCAGTTCCTTGGACAGAGACTCCTAACCCTTTGACAAGGAGCTGAGTTCCCTTGCTCTCTGCTCCCACAGTGTGAATCCTTCCTGTTTCCACATCTCTTCATGTTTGTGATTACTTGTTCAAATACCTGTCTTTTCCACTAGAATATAATCTTATTGAAATCAGTGACCTCACCCGTCCCATTTATCACAATATTTTCTTTCTGTAATGTAGAATCTGGTGCTGGGAGGCATTCATTACACAGTTGTCAACTGCATAAAGATTTTTTTTAAAAAACAGAAAACTGGAGAGGTTGAATCTCCTGCCCTGAGTCATACAAGTTATACCTCAGGCCACACCTGGATTAGAACCCATGTGTGTTTATCAAGAGAGTCTAGCTTCCCTCCATTTTACTGCTACCTTGTGGAAGGGCTGGTGTGACTGGAAAGGTTCATTTATACTGTTTCCTGTTTTTTGCCCTTGAAACAGTATTTTGAATCCAGTTTTATGTAATGGAAGGTTCCAAGATCTTTGTGATAATAGAACATATACTTTAAAATAGTATTTTGAAAATTATAGATGCTTGCTTGGTGATATTTCTATGTGTTTCAAAAAGTTATATAATCTAGAACCTTCTTGTGAAATCTATCATTAACTACTTTTAATTTTCATGTTGAATTTTATGTTAAAATTTAAAGTAAGTGTTGTTTTTTGTTTTTAATCATCTTCTAAGGACTTCCTTGGTGGCTCAGGTGTTAAAGAATCCACCTGCAATGAAGGAGACCTGAGTTCAGTCCCTGGATTGGGAAGATCTCCTGCAGGAGGGCATGGAGTATTCTTCAGTATTCTTGCCTGGAGAATCCTGATGGACAGAGGAGCCTGGTGGGCTACAGTCCATGGGGTGGCAGAGTCAGACATGACTGAGCAACTCAACACAGCACAGAACAGTCTTTCTTAAGTACAGTTTTCCCTGAAAGATTGCTTATAAATCACAATATTACTTGCATTTCCTTTTGCATGTGGAATACCAAGAGGAAAGAGGTAAATTGCTTTTTCTCTTGCTTATCTGGAATAGCAGTTTTTTAAGGTTTTGTCAAGTTGTCATCTAACCCAAAATATAAATCTCAGTGTGGGACCCTTGTCCCTAGGAAGGTGAAATTCCCACATAAATTGTCCCTAACATCAGTTTTGCAATCGTTTGATACATGCTTTGTTCAAAGACTCATGGTACAGAGGAGTATAAAGAATTAGGACTTCTTTGAGATTCAGATTCCTCATCTCAAAATGCTTTTAGTTAAAATATTTACTTTAAAAAGAACTAAATAAACTGGTCTGTGAAAAATACCAGTTTCTGGCATGATTGAGATACTCAGTAAATAGTGACTTCGGTGCAGCTGGCGTGGCCTTTGCAGCTCTAAGGGAACTGAACTACAGTCGTGGGAGTAGGTGTTGTTCAGATCCTTAACTGTAATATAAGCCGGAATGTGGTCAGTGAGGTAAGAATGGTGAGAATGAAATCAGGACGCCATAAGGAGGGATGGTACTTTCGTCTAGGAAAACTAGGTAACAGTTCATTAAGGAGGTGAATTTCTTTTGGGCCTTGGAAGAGAGATTAAGTGTTTGTGTGTAGTGTAGGAATATTTGATTTGTAGACTCTCCTTAAAGTATTTTTATCAGTCATGATCTGAGAGTACAGCTAAGAAACTGAACTTCTGTGGTGAAGTATAAGAATCCTATGGTAAAAAGTAGACTCCAGTGGGAGGTTCAGAGCCGCTGCTGCGGCTCAGCCGCTTCAGTCGTGTCTGACTCTTGTGCGACCCCATAGACGGCAGCCCACCAGGCTCCGCCGTCCCTGGGATTCTCCAGGCAAGAACACAGGAGTGGGTTGCCATTTCCTTCTCCAATGCATGAAAGTAGAAATGAAATTGCTCAGTTGTGTCTGACTCTTCGTGACCCTATTGACTGCAGCCTACGAGGCTCCTCCATCCATGGGATTTTCCAGGCAAGAGTACTGGAGTGGGGTGCCGTCGCCTTCTCCGCAGGTTCAAAGCACTGTCTCTATTCTGGGAGGTGGGTCATAGAGGATCCTGCTATGGTTTATGTCGGAGAGTGTTTTGCCTATGTTTTCCTCAAGGAGTTTTATAGTTTCTGGTCTTACATTTAGATCTTTAATCCATTTTGAGTTTATTTTTGTGTATAGTGTTAGAAAGTTTTCTAGTTTCATTCTTTTACAAGTGGCTGTCCAGTTTCCCCAGCACCGCTTGTTAAAGAGATTGTCTTTTCTCCATTGTATATTCTTGCTTCCTTTGTCAAAGATAAGGTGTCCATAAATGCGTGGATTTATCTCTGGGCTTTCTCTTTTGTTCTGTTGATCTTTATTTCTGTCTTTGTGCCAGTTCCATACTGTCTTGATGACTGTGGCTTTGTCATAGAGACTGATGTCAGATAGGTTGATTCCTCCAGTTCCATTCTTCTTTCTCAAGATTGCTTTGGCTATTCGAGGATTTTTTGTATTTCCATACAAATTGTGAAATTATTTGTTCTAGTTCTCTGAAAAATACCATTGGTAGCTTGATAAGGATTGCATTGAATCTATAGATTGCTTTGGGTACTATACTCATTTTCACTATATTGATTCTTCTGATCCATGAACACGGTATATTTCTCCATCTATTTGTGTCCTCTTTGATTTCAGGAAAGGGCATTTATAAAGAGCTTTAGCCATATGTGAGAATATAGAGTGAGAAGAAAAGACACATAAGGATCGAACCTTCAAGGAATTTAGTCAACTTGGTAAAACCTATGGTAGCTAGACAGTGAATACAAGGTGGAATATGGTCAGTGCTGTGAAAGAGATGAGAATGGAATTTTTCAGAGCATAGGAGATATTTCCATTTGCCTGGTATTCGGTAGAGATTCAGTTAAACTTAGGCAAATTGGTTTCTGCTTTTGCCATCGAGTTTTATGAGTTTATAAAAGTGACTTAGTCATTCTTGGATTAATTTACATATCTCTAAAATGGGAGGATTGTCTAGTTGATTTCCAAGGTTCTTTCCTTTTATGAATATCCAGTTAATCCCACTGGGTAATTATCTGCAATAAAAGCCCCCTTTACCTGCCAAGAGTAATGACTGATGTAGCTAAAGAAAAAAATATATAAAAAAGTATTGAAATCATTGATTTTTTTCTTTTTTCAGTTTTATTGAAATGTAATTAACAAACTTGCAAGATATATAAAGTATACATGATGATTTAAACATGTATATATTATTAAAGAATTCTCCCTGTCAAGTTAATTACACATCTATTAATATCACCTCACATATTCACCTTTTTGAGATCTTTCTTGGTGAGAACATTCAAGTTTTACTTTCTTGCATGCCTGCTAAGTCACTTCAGTGTTGTCTGACCCTTTGTGGCCCCATGGACTATAGCCTGCTAGTCACCTCTGTCCATAAAATTCTGCAGGCAAGAATACTGGAGTGGGTTGCCATGCCCTCCTCCAGGGTATCTTCCGAACTCATGGATCGAATTCACATCTCTTATGTCTCCTGCATTGGCAGACCGGTTCTTTACCAATAGCACAACCTGGAAAGCCCTTTACTCTCTTAACAAATGTCAATAATACATTACAAACCATAGCTCTATGTTACACACTAGATCCTCAGACCTTATTCATCTTAGAGGTTAAAGTTTGTACTCTTTTACTAAATTCTTTCTTTTCTCATTGATTTTTTAGCATTTATTTTTATGTGATCTGAGACATATTCTTGTATTTATGGTTTTGAATTCAGGAAAAAAGATATCCCTCTCCTATTGTAAGCACTTCAGTGATAGGTCCTTGAGGAACCATCTTTATCTAGCAGCTCCATAAACACTTGTATCGTTGTCTGAAAACAAGATGATTTACACAGGTAAGGAAAATAAAGGGAGCTTAGTGAATTTAAGTGGTTATTGGAAGTTTTATCAGAGTTAAGGATAACTGAAAAGGAATAGCAAAAATTCTTGGGGACAGGCAAGAGCAGGGAGTGATGAACACATTTATGCCCACAGGGCAAAGGAAGAGAGTGGACCTTTCAGTCTTTAGAGAGACTTATCTGTAGCTGCAGCAGAAGGCGAAGGCCTCTGACCAGACCTCTGGGCTTCAGTAAGAAACTTGGTCACCTCCCAGCAGAAAAGCAGTCAGAGGAGAGAATCAAATCCACTGATCTCTTTCTCCACTGACTCTCCAGTCTCTTGCTAGTGTCTCGTGTTGACCAAACCCCAGTAGAAGTCGGAGGCCAGGAGAGCCAGAGGAATGCGGTCTGGTCTGTTCAATCTCCGAAGGTTCGTAACATGAAAGAGAAGGATCAAGGGTGGTCCTAGAGGGGCATATGAGGAATATCCAATGCACCCATCATTTCTACCATGTAGAAATGTTTTCTTTATCCTGTAAATGTAGCTGTAGTTGTTCTTCATAGACATTTAGAATGACTCTTGGCATTATTAACGTTAAGGGGAAAAGTCAGTTTCTGATTTGACCTAGATTTGGGCATTTATAATGTTGTTACTGGGACCCCAACTGACTGTATTGCTGATTTACTTAAGCTCTTTGAAGAAATAGGAGTGTGACCTGACTTAGGAAGGACCAGAAGCTATCAAGAGATGTGTTTTTATACATTGTTGGATTCATTTGGCTCACTTATATGTGTGAGAGTGAGGACTTTTAAGTCCATATTTATGAGTTACTGGTCTGTAATTTTCTTTTTTGTGTGCTGCCTTTGCCTTGTTTTGGTGCAGGGCAATACTGGCCCCACGGAATTATTTTAGAAGGGTATTTCTCCCTTTTGTTTTCTTGAACAGATTATGTAAACTTGGTCTTTTTTTTAATTATTATTGTTTTTGCCATACAATGTCATGATATCACCATGGGTTTACATATGCTCCCCCTCCAGACCCCCCCTCCCTCCTCCCTCCCCCCCGGGAAATCTCGCTGCACCAGCCCCGAGCATCAATCCTGTGCTGGCGATTGATTAGACATATGATAATTAACTTGTTTCAATGCCCTTCTCCCATATAAACTTGGTCTTAATTTTTAAAATGCTTGTTAAAATTCTCCAGTATAACCATCTTGGATTAAAGATGTCTTTTTTGAAACTTTTTATATTACAGTTTCAATGACATTAAAGGTTATAGGACTATTCAGATGATCTCCTTCTACTTGGGTGGGTTGTGATAATTTATGAATTTTGAGGAACCGTTCATTTCTTCTGAGTTGTCACCCCTATGACTATAAAATTATTTATAATATTCTCTTGCTAAAATTCTTAATAACTGTAAGATCTGTATGATGTCCTCTATTTCATTCCTAATATTAGTTGTTTGTGTAGTCTTTCTTTTTGTCAGTTGTGCTATAATTTTATTAATTTTGTTTTTTCAAAGAAGCAGCTTTTTGTTTTATTGACTTTTTTGTTGTTTTCCCATTTTCAGTTTCATTAATTTTTACTCTTTTTGTTATTTCATTCTTTCTGATTGTGTTGAGTTTATTTAACTCTTCTTTTTAGTTTCTTAAGGTATGAAATTTTATTATTGATTTCAAACCCTGATTTCTTATGGATGTAAGCATTTAGTGATAAAAAATTTCTCAGTGCTGCTCTAGCTACGTTTCACATATGTTGATATGTTTGTGTTTTTGTTTTCATTAAGCTCTGTGTATTCCTGAATTCTATTCATATTTCCTTTTTGACCAGTGGATTTTTAGAAATCTGTTGTTTAATTTACACAGTTAGAGATTTTCTTATTGTCCTTATGTTATTTATTTTTCCCCCCATCATACTTAGAATATATTGTTTTGTTTCAACACTTTCAAATCTGTTGAGCTTTGTTTTATGGCTCAGAATATAATCTATCTTGGTGAATATTTCTTGGGTAAAAACATGTATTTTGCCAATGTTGGGGAGAGCATTGTATATATGTCTGTGTATTCATGTATATATGTATATGTATGTGTCCTTTAGGTCCTATTTCCTTGTGACCTTCAGATCTTAAATATTCATGCTGATTTTATGTTTAGTAGTTCTCTAGTTCTCTTAGTTTCAGAGAGGAATGTTGATGTTCTGAATTATAATTACAGATTTACTTATTTCTCCTTTGAGTTCTATCATAGTTGCTTCATTCATTTTAAGACTGTGTTGTTGGATGCATACATAGGATTATTATGTATGCCTGTTGGATTGATCCTTTTATCCTTATGTAATTCCCTTGTGTTCCTCTTTGCTTCCAGGAATTGCCTTTGCTTTGAAGTCTCCTTTATCTGATATTAATCTGTCCTTTTTATCCTTTTATTTTCAGCATATCCATGTCATTAGTGAGTGTCTTTGACACAGTATGTAGTGCCTCATGTTCTTCTTTTGTTCACTCTGCCAGCTCTGTCTTTTGATCAGTATATTTAGACCATTTATATGCTAGGTGATTAAAGATATGTTATTGCTTATGTCTGACATTTTATTATTTGGTTTTGTTTGTTCTCCTGGTTCTTATTTCTCTGTTTCTGTTTTATTCTGTTTTTGTGTTACTTGAACTCTTTTTAAGATTTTAATTTATTTCTGTGCTTTTAAATGTCTCTCTAGTCTATGGGTCTATTTCTCTATCAATCTTTCAATCATATCTATGATTTATCACAGCTTGTTGGTATCAATATTTTACACTCCTTGATGAGGAGTGGAGACATCTTTCTATTTATGGCTTTCCTTACTTTTAAGTACCATTCTTGTGACTTACAGATGATATAATTTTTGTTGCAGTCATTAAGCATGATTAACAAATGTTATGAGGAAAAGGACAGTCTATTGTATATGCTCAGTTCTTTCTATTGTTCTCTTCTCCCAATGTTCTGAGAGTCTTTCTTTTGCTTTTCCCTTTCTCTGTGAAGACTTTCTTTAGCCACTTTTGAGGGTAGATATGCTAGGGACACATTCTTTTAGTTTTTTTTTTTCTTTATTTGAGAATGCTTTTATTTCTCCTTCATTCCTAATGGGTAATTTAGCCATGTTAAGAACTTGTGAGAGACAGTTCTTTTGTTTCAGGACTTATGACTTTCCTATGGCATCTAGAGTTCATAAGGGAAATTCACTGATATAGGAGTTGATGTTTCCCTACAGGTAATACATCATTTCTCCCTGGCTGCTTTCAAGATTTTTCCTTCATCTTCATTTTCTGAAATAAAATTAGGATATGTCTTGGTGTGGGTTCCTTTGGGTTTATCCTCTTTTGAGTTGCTGTGCTTTTTAAATCTGCATGTTTGTATCTTTTCCACATCAAGGAAGTTTTCAGCCAATATTTCTTTGTGTAATCTTGAGACCTGTTTTCTTTCAATTTTTTTTCTTTCTGGGAATGTGATGACATGAGTGTTGGATATTTTATCGTTATCTGACAGGTCACTAATTAAAAGACACTCCTTGGAAGAAAAGTTATGACCAACTTAGACAGCATATTAAAAAGCAGAGACATTGCTTTGCCAACAAAGGTCCATCTAGTCAAGGCTGTGGTTTTTCCAGTAGTCATGTATGGATGTGAGAGTTGGACTATAAAGAAAACTGAGCACCGAAGAATTGATGCTTTTGAACTGTGGTGTTGGAGAAGACTCTTGAGAGTCAGCAGCAGCAGCAGCAGCACATTACAGGTGCTCTTTGGAGGGGGCTCACAGGCAATGGGGGCAAAAAGGCTTTCAAAACCCGGTTGCTTGTATTGTGTCTCTTGCTGTGCTCCATGGCAGCCTTGCCTGGAAGGTTCCCCCAGGACACTACTCCCTGTCCATTCCTCTGATGATTTGGCCCAACTCATCAGGTGTTCCTTCACATTCATTCCTGGGGAGGAATGGCCCTTTTCAGGCTGCCTTCTTTTTTTCTTCTAATTATTTTTTATTTTTTTTGCAGTTTCATCAACATTTTGCTCATTTTATTTCATTAGTCTCCCCTCCCCTCTCTTAAGTTTTTATGTTTTTTTTAAATTAATTAATTGATTTTTTTCCTTTACATTGTTGTGTTAGTTTTGCCATACATTGACATGAATCTGCCATGGGTATACATGTGTTCCCTTTCCAGAACCCCCCTCCCACCTTCCTCCTGATTCCATCCCTCTGGGTCATTCTGGTGCACCAGCCCTGAGCACCCTATATCATGCATCAAACCTGGGCTGGAAATTTGTTTCACATATGATAATTTACATGTTTCAATGCCATTCTCCCATATCATCCCACCCTTGCCCTCTCTCATAGAGTCTAAGAGACTGTTCTATACATCTGCATCTCTTTGCTGTCTCTCATACAGGGTTATCGTTACCATCTTTCTAAATTCCATATATATGCGTTAGTATACTATATTGTTGTTTTTCCTTCTGACTTACTTCACTCTGTATAATACGCTCCAGTTTCATCCACCTCAGTAGAACTGATTCAAATGTATTCTTTTTTATGGCTGAGTAGTGTTCCATTGTGTGTATATGTACCACAGCTTTCTTATCCATTCGTCTGCTGATGGGCATCTAGGTTGCTTCCATGTCCTGGCTATTGTAAACAGTGCGGCAATGAACACTAGGTTGGAGGTCAGGAATGCGGGGCCTGGGTTGCTTGCCTCTGTTGGTTGCTGCTGTGTTGCTCTTCCAGGCTTTGGGCCCTAATAAACTAGTTTACCCTCTTCTTAGTAACTGTCAAAGGTCTCGTTTAGTGGCCTCTTGTTATTTCCGGAACAGAGGAGTGGGCGCAAAGAGATCAAGTCCATCTTGCCTGAACCAGAAATGCAAGGTCCATTTTATATAACCTAAGGAAGAGATTTCAGTGAGGGAAGTTGTGGAGGAATGTGGAAAACAGTCCACAGTTCACAGGAAGCTCAGAAAGTATTTACTCTAGATGATAAGTGTATTCAATTCCAAGTACACTTTCTGTTTCAGCAAACTGTAAGTCTTCTGTATTTTTTCATTAATTTTCCTTACAAATGGGTATGTATAATGATACCTGTACTACATTTTATTTTTTCTTCTAGGCCAGTTGTTCAAGTTATGACTTGAGACTTACACCCATGAATAAAAGAAATCTATTTGGATTATTTAGCAATAGATGAATTGATGAAATAATAAAATGACCAATGATGATTACTTGAGCTTACAAAATTTTATATATGCATATGAAGAGAGATGGACTTTCTTGGTAGCTCAGATGGTAAATAATCCTCCTGCCATGCAGAACTCTTGGGTTCAATCCCAGAGTCAGGAAAACTTCCTGGAGAGGGTAATAGCTACCCACTCCAGTATTCTTGCCTGGAGAATTCCATGGACAGAGGGGCCTGTCGAGCTACAGTTCATGGGGTCACAAAGAGTTGGACACAAGTGAGCACAAAACTCTAACATGAAGGGAAATATTCACAGATTTCATTCCTGGCCCTTTGTGGTATTCTCAGAGCTTTGAAGTAAATGATATGTAAAATAAATTATTTTATTATGATAAGCTACGGTGGTATAACTATGTCTGTATATTCAGAATCCATTATTCTAGTGGCCTTAAAAATGAGTGTCCTTATCCCTTTGGGAAGGAAATGTTAGTATTGCTATTTATTTTTAACACATTCTCATTTAACTTACATTTTATATATATTTTTAAATGTCACAGTGTACTAGAATAGCAATGCATATATAATATTTCTACATATTATAATTTGGGGCACTGATAGTGTGTTGTAAAATGAAAATAATGTAGACATTAGTTCTGCAGGAAATAGAAAATTATAAAACTTTGCTACATTAAATGTTACTTAATTTGAGGGAATTTATCCCAAATCATTTATAGAATCAGTTCAACTGAAGAGAGGCAGAATGTTCAGAATATTCATGTTTATATGAGTTTGCATAGAGCCTCAGAGATGGAAACATTTTTGAAGTTGGACAGAAGACCAAGAGATCTGACTGGACAGGGTAAAACTTGGATCTGGAATGCAAGAAAGTGCATTTGCTATGCTCAGGAGGCCCTAACAAGTTAGGTGATCTTTAAATTACCTCCCTTTCTTCACCTTTACTTCCTAAACCCCTTCCTTTGCTTTACCATTTCTTTTTCCATAGTACGGATCACCTGTTAACATACCATATAATGTTAACATACTATATGATTTGATTTATGTTTATTGTAGGTTATCTGTCTTCTCCCACCTAGAATATAAGTTCCATGAGGACAAGTGTCTGCCTGCTTTGTTTACTGATGTAACCAAGAACCAGTAAGAGTTTCTGAGTCAAGGAGGAATTAAGTAAATATTTGTTAAATGACCAACAATAGCAGAGTACTGGGTTGGCATATAGGTTTCAGAATTAAGTGGTTTTTATTAGCTATTGTAACTAAACTCTTCCGCAGTTAATATTACAAGGTTAGGATGCTTTTCAGTTTTTATATCAGCATAAACATAAAGTACATTTGGAGGTAAAGATAAACTTGAAGATCCATTTAGACCCAATATGCTGAGTAGACCATACCTTTGAAAATAAAACCAGTAACTTTTAGTTGATTTGGTTTCTTTATCCAAAATATTAATATATTCCTTTAAAAAAAACTTTCCATATATATGTATGTGTGTATATATTTGTTTATATGTAACTTAGGCTTCCC
Organism: Antilocapra americana; assembly: GCA_007570785.1. Classification (NCBI taxonomy): domain Eukaryota; kingdom Metazoa; phylum Chordata; class Mammalia; order Artiodactyla; family Antilocapridae; genus Antilocapra; species Antilocapra americana. The sequence goes on along the minus strand of ML664180.1, from coordinate 6,006,028 downwards.
TGATGGCTCAGACGTTAAAGCATCTGCCTGTAATGCGAGAGACCCGGGTTCGATACCCAGGTCAGGAAGATCCCCTGGAGGAGGAAATGGCAACCCACTCCAGTATTCTTGCCTAGAGAATCCCATGGACAGAGGAGCCTGGTGGGCTACAGTCCATGGGGTCCCAAAGAGTTGGATGCAACTTAGGGACTTCACTTTGACTTTCACATTATGTATAAATTATATGTATATGACATAATGGTAATATGTCCGTTATACATATATAACATTGACATATAGCATTATATTAGTTTCAGGTGTACAGCATAATTATTAGATATATGTGTATGTTGCAAAATGCTCACCACAGTAAGTCTGGCTACCATCCGTCACTATACAGTTACAATCCTTTTTTTGCTTCTGATGAGAACTTTTAAGATTCTTAGCAATGTTCAAATAGGCGATAAGCATTTTTCCTTTTTTGACTAACTGTAGTTAAATGGGACAAGTGGCTCTGAATCTTAGAACCAAAGAATCATGTTTAAACTGTGAAGCTGAATAAGACTTCTCAGTGCAAGTTCATATAGAGCTTCTTAAAAATCCACCCCGACTAGTTCCACCTGGCTGCCGTCACATGGGGTATGGTGTGCAGGCAGAGATCTGTGTTGAAGACATACATTTTTTTTCCTGCTTGTCCATGCATTTCTTCCTGAACATCTTTCATTGCCTCATTTGTCTTTCCTGTCACTACCAAACAGGTTATAATTATGGCAGAAGATGTCTTAAGTAGCTAGAGTTGCATCTGCTGCCTACTGGGCGTTTTGGAAAAAGACTCGGGAGGAGTCCTTTCAATATTAGAGTTTTACTTTCAGGGGATTAGAAAGCTTTTCAGTTTCAAGAGCCCATCAATATGAAAATTATCTTAGGACTGAACACTTTTTAATTATTTATTTGGTTAGTGATTAGCTGACCTTCTGCTGAGAATAAGACAATAAAGGGATAGTAAATAAGGGTGGATTCTAGCAAAAGGAGTGAGAAACTCTTGGAGGAAGTGGACACATGTTTAAGGAAAGCATTACTTATGTTTTGTTTAGGTTTGGCGATTGGGTTGGCTCCATAAAGGAATGGGTTGTTTTCATTTTATTTCCATTCATCCTCAGTGCTTTACATTGTATGTCTTATTTAAGTATTGAAAGTAACCAGTGACTTACTGCTTGTTAACACTGGGTAGTGATGCTTTGGTCCTGGTATTTGATGGAGTCTAGCAGAGGCCCTTGAGTGTACTTATTTCTGTGATTTGCTGCAGTGACTTAACATTTTTTGATGATTTCTGGTACAAAGTAAATGAAATACAGGAAAATAAAGTTCAGATGCTTTTGGACAGAACCTTAATTATCCCCTCCTTTCTCTCTGACTTTCCGTCATTTATTTGCTCATCTAGTCCCATGTTCTTGGATGCCTTTTTGACTCATGTCTGCCTCATTCCCTCTGTGTGGTCAAGGCCTAATTCTTTTCTTGTATATTTTACCACCTTTGCTTCTTTTCCCTTGGCAGAGCCCTCTTTGATTTATTTGTATTTGTCATAATATTCCCAGCTGTTTCTGGGCTGCTGCTCTTTCTCTACCAGCCCCAACACCCACAACCCCTCAATCCAGGTAAAGATTTCTTTTATCTAATTCTGGACACACTGCTCTTTTGCACGAAAATGTTCTGGTTCCCTGTTGTCTTTAGAATAATGCAAACTCTCCAAATTGGCATAAATTATCCTCCCTAATATAATGCATGAGTAATCTGTGCAAGATTTTCTCCATTTTCGCCCTACAGTAATGTATATAGCATATCATGGGAGTATAATCATGAGAGGTATCACGTGTTTATTATAAAAATGAACATTTCTTGTGTTTTAGTCAGACTTGAATATTCACTGATATTTTATAATGCTAAATGCATTAATATCTCAGTTCTCTTGGTCTAGGATGTACGTGATACATAGTTCATAAGATGATCCTAAATGAATTGACAGACGTGCTGTCTTCCTCCTTTTGCATATGAATATCCTGTGAGCCCTTCAAAACTCCATCGTCAAGCCAGTTCAGTTGTGTAACTCCAAAAAATCCTTGTTCTTACATCCAGAGGGCTCCTAATTGGGTGTCAGTGCACTGTAGCACCTTGTTTGGCTTCACCTCTTAATCCTTACTTTGCTCTGCCTTATAATATAGTAATCTGTGTGTTTATGTCATCCTCTCTTTCTCCAAAAATTGAGAACCAACTTCTGGAAAATAGAGATTTATTTAAACCTCAGTGTATGTTGTTGTTTCTCTGAAACATGGTTTACTAATCTATGAGGTCGGTGAACTTGCAGGGTGTTTTATTTGCCGGTTTCCATTCAGTAACCACTGTTACTGTTCTTGCTGTAGCAGAGCCATTTCTTCAAATGTAACCTTACATGAAAATCTGAGGAGAAAATAAATGCGCTCTGGATGGCAGGGGAGTGATTGTTAAAAGTTCCCTGAATATCTTCTTTTCAGCTGCTCCTTGCTAAATCTACAGAACACCTGTGACTCGGCTCAGCATTTTCAGAAATCTCTAGTATTCTGTTCATATGTCACGGTCAAGCACAGCCAGGCCTTTCAATACCACTACCTCTGCCCTTGATCTAAAGCTCTACGTTTGTGCTTGGAATAAACTTTATAACAAACAAATATATGAAGATGAGTGTGGGATAATGGTGAGTGTATGTTTCCTGCAATTGCATTGTCCCTCTTTTTGCCAAATTTCCTCTCTAATAAATACCATCCTCTCTGCTGGAAATATCTAGACATTGAAGGAAAGAAAGTTAAGCAGGTAACACCAGTAGAAATAGATGTTTTCAACAGTAAATGATTTGGAAAGAAAGTGTATACAGGTTTTCCATGGTCTTCTGCCTTTTAAAAGAATAAAGTGAAAATAGGAGAAAGTTGACATTTTGCATGTATGCAGGAGCTGAAGGGGAGATTGATAGACCGGTTTGGGGCAGAGTATTCTGTCATGTTCTGCAAGGTTTGGGTCATCACAGCTAGGGGTAGGAGCAGGACTCAGGCGAAAATAACCCTGGCGATGAAGGAAGAGGTTTGTTTTGCTGGACAGTGTTCCTCTATGAGTGTGAAGTTTCTTTGCATGATGGAAGAAAATTACCCTGGATTCTAAGCTGAAGAGGTGCCAAGTTTTGTTCATCTCTAGAACTATGTCAACTCAACTAATAGCAACCAAAGAATACTAATACAAAGGACAATTTCAGGAAAAGAGGAGAGAAGAGAAATTGGAAGTAAAAGGAGAATATGATATGGTACTTGCTCTTAGATTATATTTAAGTCTTCACCAGATATAGTGTTCTAATAACATTTCATTCTTCATAACCCAAGTCTTTAATTCACTTTCCCTTTTATATTTTTGTTTCCTTCCATTTTTGTGGTCTTTCCTTCCCCTTCATCCCCCTTTCCCTTCTACCTTTTTATTTCCCATTGTCTGTTTTCTAGGAATTCCTGCTGAAGCCCTAAAAATGCTGCAGAAGCACCGAGCAACATCACTGCTTTCTCAGGAGAGCCAGGCAAGAGATTGGCCCTTATCCCAGGTTGTTTGCAGGCAGTTGATCAAGCTGAACAACCTTAATCCAGTCACTTCTCTCCAGTCACAATAGAGACTAAGTCTGTTTGGAGGGTTTTGTAATTTAGGGACCTAGTAGAGGTTGTTTGTAAAGCCAAATAATTATTGTAAAGAAGATCTAACAGGAGGGAAGAATGGTATCTCACTCCTCAGATAAATGTTTATGGATCCAACGTTCTGATCTACTCAGTGTCTTGGTGGCCAGTCAGAGAATTGTCCAGAGAACCCAAGATGGGGTCAGATATACACCAATATTTTTGCCATTCAGTTGTTTGGAGTGTTTATAATACATGGGTTTCCTGTGGTCAGATAGTAGGCAACTGACTTCAGGTTAATTCATTTTCTCCAGTAGGTTGCTTGAGTGAGGGAAACAGACAGGCTATAGGGAATACTGCAGGTGGGGAGCTGTGGGAGCTAGAACATTTCCCAAGAAACTATGAAGTCAATTCTCCCCAACTTGTGAATATCCCTGGGAAATCCAAGGGTACCCCACATGAGAGATACTTGTCAATCGGGGGGAATTCCAGATAAGTCCCTCTTGGTCATGAAAAGGCCACAGTAGCACCCCATAAGTCAGTGATGTCAGAACATTTCCATCATTTCACCCTCTATTCTGCTTCCAACATGGCCAGAGGAATGAAGATCCAGAGAGGGAGGTGGAAAGAACCTTGCAGAAATGGACATATCTGCTTTCCTTGGTAGGTTCCCTGGGGCTCAGTAGGGGAGAGGAAATATTAGGCTGAATACGAGATGGAGTTGAGACCTTACTGAGCTGGCCTTGTTAAACCCAGAGAAACAGAACGTGGTTGCAAGATGATGCAGGGAATGAGGATGTGGTGGAACATGGCTGAAGACATTCACTGGAGGAGGATGGAGCCAGTTCACATCTGTATCTGCTCTGGTCTCAACCTTTGTGTCCCCCAGAAATCTCATATGATGAAATCCTGATTCCTGTGGTTATGGTATCTGTAGGTGATGCATTTGGTGGGGTGGGGGTGGGGGTGATAGACTTATAAGGATGGAGCTTCCTCAGTGGGATGACTGCTTTTGTATGTAAGAGACACGCAGAGCTCCCAAGCCTGTCCCCCCGTGTGAGAAATATGTGACCAGAAAGGATCCTGGTTGACCACACTGTGGAAATCCATTTCCATTGTTTTTAAGTCTGTGATGTTTTGTTGTAGCAGCCCAGAAGGGCTAAGAGAGCATCCTAACAATCTTAGACAGTTCAGTAAACCTCATGCTATTTGGGTACACTAGTTGGCAAGCATTTATACTGTCTGGTGTAACGCTGTGATAGTTGGCTGATGGTTCGTGACTGGGTTTCATAAAGAATCCTGAGAATTCAGTCTTCTTGGTAGTATAACTAGCATGAAGAATAATTATCTAATTCTTTGATTCTAATAACTTGACCCAGAATAATTGACTGTGATTCTAACATTAAGCTGTTGATGGTCTTCTTTGTAATGCCAGCTTCTGCTATTTGTGACAAATTTTAATAAGAACGCCTTTCTCTCAATAGTAGGAATGGGTGTTCTTTTGAATTCCTATTAAAGGAAGATAAGAAACATTGACAAATTGCCTTTTTAGGTTTTGACATCCCTACAAAGTCTGTTTGTTTTTATTAAGATGAGACCCATTACACCCAGGCATGCATTAAAAAGCTATAAAGCTCAGTGAAGCTTGCAGTGGATGGATCACTAGAAGCATCTCAGAAACGGATGGGATGGATGTGGGATTAGCACTTTTTGATGTAGACTCGGCACACCGGGAGCTTGGTGTAAATGTCAATTTTATGTGAATCCCTCCGCAGGCAGTGGAACAGATTATAAAAATGCAGAATGACGTATATCTTCATTGTCTGTCTGCAGACATGGGGGTCCTGACCACACAAAGTCAGGGTAGATCTTGTTTGTCTTGACTTCAGGATGAACTGAAACACCCAAAAGATAATGACTTCTATTAGTATTTGCTCTTCTTTGTTCCTTCTAATTATCAAATTAAGATTTGAGGAACATACATGAATATAAAGCTCTCTAGATACAGATTTTGGAGTCAGCCTAAAAGAAACCTGTTAGGAATCTGAAAACTATAAACATAACTCCATTTTGGTTTTGATTTTCTCTTTTCTTTCTTCGAACTCTCATCCTTTGTTTTCAGAAGAACTGAAAGGATATGAGCAGAATTTTACTAGTGAATGTACTGGGATATACTTGGAAGAAAGCACTCATCTTGGAAATTCTATTCTGTAGTTCTCTCACCCTTGAAAATGTTTCAACCACCTGTGCCCAGGAAGAGAAAAGCTTTTGGTGGAATTGTGTGCAATGCAGGGAAGGCTGCACATGTCAAAAAATGTAGCAGAATTCTGATCCACTTACAGTAGAATCTATCAGTGTGAATGACTAGGCTCTTGCTTTATGTAATAGCAGTCTAGGATACAGGAGGCCGTAATTTTGTTCTGACAAAGTGAGATATTTCAGAACTCATTCCTCATTACAGAGTTCACCTCTTTCATTCAGGAGAAAAGCAAGGAAGCCCTCAGCAGGGTGCTCACCTTACAGACTGCCCTCTTTATGACTGCTTCAAGTTTTTTCAGTATTTTCACATTCTCCCTGGCCCTCGATAGGATAGCATCTGAGCTATTTCATACTCCGCAGGTCTGTGACTAGATGATGCAAAGGGTCATTCCAGGAGCACACTATAACATGAGTATCAAGCTCTTAACGACTGCATGCTAAGCAACCATAGGAAATAATCTCATTAAAATCAGCATAATTCAGTGGATTTGGAAATATGTGATTTTTGCTCAGAGTAGCTGGCCTCAAAAATTCCTGGTTATTCATTTGTGTATGCAATTATTTTTGAAGATGGTAAAAGTTGAAAAGTTATAGAATGTAGGCTATTGTTTATACTTTGTGAATTATTAAAAAATCTGGCATATTTAATAACTAATCCTTCTGATGGGTTCTAATTTAACATGAAGAATTTTATTTATCCCTCTGAAATTCTGCTCTTTACTCAGTGAGTTCTTTTATATTTGAATGCTTTGCTTGTCCGGGGAAAGAAATCTAAGTATTTTGTTGGAACTCAGTATGTGCCTGGAGTACCTGACCCAGGAGAGACAGATTCCACTTGTGCCCTCATTATTTTCACCCAATGCTTCATTTATATTAATGAATGAAATCAGTCATTAATGTGTTCATTTTTGATTGGTACTTTGTTTTATGATATTACAACAAAGAGACAATGAAGAAGTCATGACATTCCTAAACACACTTTGCTCAATCCATCCCAACAGCAGCCCCCAAACTGATGTCAGAGCAGTCTATTTTGCTGACATGTGTAGGGACAAAAATGGCACAGCGTTGTCTTTAGTGACAGTATCAAAGGGATTCACAATGGAGGGTTTTGCCCCCTAGTTCACTTCTACCAGCATTAGGCATTAAACTCCCAGCAGCTGAGCCTCTCTGATTAAAATGCTTGCTTTCTTGATGTCTATGAACTAATCTAGTGGTAAAGGAAACGAAGAACTCAGAAGAGGTGAATAGACATTGCAAAGGAAATATGCTGGGACATGAGATAAGGAGCTGTAAAGAAATTCAGACTGTATAGTGAGTGGCAACATAGTTTTCTTGGAGGCATTGTAGCTAAACAGTTAATAGAGCTCTGAGTTAGATGAGTTTCAGACTCAGTGCTTAGTACCTGTGTGACTAGTGTAAATTCCATCACTTCTATGAGCCTTGGTTTCCTTATCTCAGGACTGAATATAGTCTTGCACATAAAGTGCTTTGTAAATTGTGTGGCAATGTAATAGCTCTCAATAAAATTTAAATTTATTTTAAATTCATTAAAATAAGCCCTCCACCGCCTCCTTCCTTCGTTGTATCAACCTCATTATTAATGAGCTTAGCAGAGGGAAAGAATGCTGGTATCATTAACCAAGTTGTAGGCAGAGAACAGATTGTATCTAAGGGGAGATGCATGTGAAAATATTTTAAGTAATATTAGGACTGTGGTTAGCACAGGGAATCAGGAGGGAAAGATTATAATGATAAAAAATTGAAGCTGTGATAAATGATTGAGACTTGATATGTAGACTATGTTGTCATCACAATAGAGGCAATCATTGCAACCTTGAGATGCAAAACATAATATTTTGTAGGACATTTCAGAGAGGAGATTTATAATTAAGAGTATGAAGTGACAGAGGAGTCATTGAAAAACGAAGAATAAAGTAGTTTCAGAGAAGTAGAAGCAGAATCAAATGAGCCTTGAAGATCAGAAATGATGGCTCAAGTGGTGCAGTGTTGATGTGACTCTCATGTAGGAGTCTCTAGTAACAGGGATTGCTCAAAACTGGGTGTTTCTTACATATCCATGAATTTTGCAAATCTTATTTTTTACAGATGGAGATTCCATTGAGTCCATGCTTTCATACAGTAAAATAGCTGCCATCCTGGGTCTAATGCCTCACTTGAACTAAGGTTGTCTGCATGGACAGTTTATAGATCTGTTACTGACTTTGCTGCTACAAATCTTTAGTCATCCCTTGATTTTATTCCTACTTCATCAGCTACATAATGTAATTTGTCTTTATTTGCTTACTGTTCCTCTACCTTTCTCTGCATATGTGGTTACTCTAACTTTACTCTAATTATCTGAAGCCTGGTAACACGAGTGTACTGTCTCAGTTACTTTGGTGAAAAACCCAGATAAAAAAACTCACGTGGGTCTATCCACTTGTTTTTTTTCTTCAAGGACAGAGAGGCAGGAGTTGTGGCAGCTGTTGGTGGCATTGATAGAGTACCCTTTGCCCTGGGAATACTGTTTATTCTTCAAGTGATCAAACAGATTCAGAATTAGACTTGTTTGGACATTCAATAAATGTACTCATTACCAGAATATTAATGTGTTAGATAGATAATTTTTTTAATGAGGGTCCTATAAAAATGGAGTCATTCTTTTTCTGACTTTTTCCTTCCATAGTCTCTAGAAACAACGTTTTCTTATCCAGCTTTTCTAAGTTGAACCTCTTCCTTCTTTGCTTTTCTCGTACTTAATTTCACCCTTCCCACAAGTTCTTATTTGGATAGCAAACATTGAAATTACCCCAAATATGAACTGTTAAGTGTTTTATTGTATCATCTCTTTTAGTTTTGGAACCAAATATAGCACATATATTTACCTATATTTAGCCATTTAATTTGTTATTGTGGGTTGGAACCAATATATTCCCTAAATAGGAGGTATAAAATTATAACTTTTCTTTGACTGATTTCTTAATCCTCATGCTTATAACTTAGTGTTCATCATGAATGTGGAATACGGTGTTGTTGTTGCTTACAAAATGGTAAGTCAGAAAAACTTGGCATAAATTCTACAAAATACTAAGCAATGGGCTGAGAATAAGAGCAGGAAAATCTAGCTAACACATTAATAGCGAAAACTGGTTTTAGCACAAGTTGTGAACATTTAAAGAAATTGTTTGGAACATTTGGAACAAAAGAGGGACAGTTAAAATGGAGGGTGAAAGAAAAACTAGTGAGTAAAAAGAACTACGTGAATTTAATTGAAACACTGAACACCATTTTTCATCAGTTGTCTGAGCTATTGTGGGCTCCTTGATCGACCTAGAAGTATTAACATAGCACTGGCAATGCACCTTCATCAGAAAGAGAATAATTGCTTCCAATTCTAAACCAGCCTTTCTCTGGAAGTTCTAAACCTATTCATTGCAAATCTTAGAGCAATAAGTTGTAGCATTTAAAAACTATCATTATTTGTTTTGGTGACATGGAATCAACTTGTTTAACATATTCCATCCACCCAGTTCAGATCTTCAGCATAGTTCTTGCTTATTGACTCTTTACTGTGGGCTGGGTGACAAATGCCCAGAAAGACATTGAAGGACCAAAACGTCAAACATGCTCCCTTTTCCCAGCTCTACCTAAGAGTGCTTTGTGTCAGATATCATGGACTGAATGTGTCTTTCTCACATCAAGTGCTGAAGCTTCAATACCCAATGTTCTATGTTTGCAAGCTGGCCTTTATGAGGGTTCTTGTTGGTCAGTCACTAGTGTGAAAGTTGCTCGGTTGTGTCCGGCTCTTTGCGACCCCACGGACTTCACAGTCCATGGAATTCTCCAGGCCAGAATACTGGAGTGGGTAGCCTTTCCCTTCTCCAGGGGATTTTCCCAACCCAGGGATCGAACCCAGGTCTCCCGCATTGCAGGCAGATTCTTTACCAGGTCAGTCTCTAGGTCATCTCCAAATCTTTGTGACCCCATGGAGTGCAACACAGGAGGCTTCCCTGTCCTTCACTGTCTCCTGGTGTTTGCAGATTCATGTCCTTTGAGTTGGTGATGCTGTCCAACAATTCCATCCTCTGTTGCCCTCTTCTCCTCCTTCCTTCAATCTTTCCCAGCATCAGGGTCTTTTCTAGTGAGTTGGCTCTTTGCATCAGGTGGCCAAAATATTGGAGTTTCAGCTTCAGCGTCAGTCCTTCCATTGAATATTTAGGGTTGATTTCCTTTAGGATGGACAAATTTGATCTCCTTGCTGTCTGAGGGACTCAAGAATCTTCTTAGGCACCACAATTCAAAAGCATCAATTCCTCAGCACTCGGCCTTCTTTATGGTCCAGCTTTCATTCCTGAAAAAACCGTAGCTTTGACTTTGTGGACCTTTGTCAGCAAAGTGATGTCTCTGCTTTTTACTGTGCTGTCTAGGTCATCATAGCTCTTCTTCTAAGGTGCAAACATCTTTTAATTTCATAGTTGTAGTCACTGTCAGCAGTGACTTTGGAGCCCGTGAAAATAAAGTCTGTCACTGTTTTCATTGTTTGCCCGTCTATTTGCCATGAAATGATGGGATGCCATGATCTTAGCTTTTGAATGTTGAGTTTTAAGCCAGCTTTTTCATTCTGCTCTTTCTCTTTCATCAAAAGACTCTTTATTTCCTCTTTGCTTTTTACCATTAGAATAGTGTCATCTGCATATGTGAGGTTATTGATATTTCTCCCAGCAATTTTGATTCCAGCTTGTGATTCATCCAGCCCAGCATTTCACATGTGTGCTCTGCATGTAAGTTATATCAGCAGGGTGGCAATAAGCAGCCTTGATGTATTCCTTTCTCAATTTTGAACCAGTTTATTTTTCCATGGCCAGTTCTAACTGTTACTTCTTGACCTGCGTACAGGTTTCTTGGGAGACAGCTGAGAAATGTGATCTGGTGTTCCCATCTCCTTAAGAATTTCCCACAGTTTGTTGTGATCAACACAAAGGCTTTAGCATATTCAATGAAGCACAAGTAGCTGTTTTTCTGGAATTTTCTTGCTTTCTCTATGATCCAGTGGATTTTGGCAATTTTATGTCTTGTTCCTCTTCCTTTGCTAAAATCCAGCTTGTACATCTGGAAGTTTTCAGTTCATGTGTAGCTGAAGCCTAGCTTGAGGGCTTATGAAGGTAATTAAGGTTAAATAAGTTCAGCGTGGAACATTGATCCAGTAGGATTAGTGTCTTTACGAGGAGAAACACCAGGGTTTTCTCTTTTGTCTCTGTGTCTTTCTGTTTCTCTTCCCCATGCCCCACCCTGTGAAGCCAAGCTGAGAAGAGAGCCCTTACCAGAATCTGAACTTGCTGGCACTCTGATCTGGGACCTCTAGCCCCCAGAACTGTGAGGAAATAAATTTCCATTGTTTAATTCACTGAGTCTATGGTATTCTGTTATGACGATCCAGGTTGACAAATACAGGTGCTTAACATTTGTTTTGGAGATTTAAAAAAGAAAATTGAAAAAGCTATTGCACACTTTAGTAATCTTTGAGATTTCCCCAAAACTGACCCTTTCTTTTCTTTCTATATCATGTATGCTGACACCTTCTTTGATCTAGAAAGTGTATTATTTAAAGTTTGGCTGATACAGCCTTGTTTTTTAAAGGATAGGAAAGCCCAGCCACTTATATGAAGGTTCTTTCTGGGAATAAACAAGATGTACAGTACTTGCAAATTTGAGGACCATGTCCCTAGAGTGCCCATAGGCATTGTGGGACAGTCTGAGAGCCTGGGGAAACCAGTCTCAAAGGGACTTTAGGCACTTGTCATCCCTGCTAGGGCAGACAGGCGTGGAGACCACGTGCTGGCACAAGAGCAGATCTGACATCACCAGGAGCAGAAGACGGGACCCTGCTTGAATACAAGCATGAGCCGCTCTGGGATGATCTGTTCACCCGAGGTTATCAAAAGCCATCCCATCCAGGGAAGCCTCATCTCTCCCGATTGCCCTGAGCAGGATTTGGTGCTGTAGTAGCTGGGGTGGGGAAGAAGCAATATCTTCTACTGTGTAAATTTAGATGGATGATGATATTTTCACAGATATAGCTGGAGAGGTAGGTTACTCTCTGCATTTTTGTATTGCTTCCAGAAGTGCTTCTGTGTTCTGCAAACATTTGGAGCTTAAATTAATTCTGAACCAGAGTGTTTAGGTCCTTCTTTTAAGATACTTTAATGTGGAGACTCTGCAGATTCTCAGCAACAAGGCTCTCTAGGAGTTTGCAAATTTTTTCACTCTACGTTGATTAATGCTTCAGTTTTAGACACCGAAACGACCAGAAAAGTACAGTTGATCTGTGTGGTTTACCATCACTGTGGGTAAGAGTAAACACATGAGTGACTGATCACTACTGTTGATAGAAAGAGAATGTGGTAGTGGTTTAGTCACTTAAGTCATGTCTGACTCTTGCGACCCCATGGACTGTAGCCCGCCAGGCTCCTCTGTCCATGGGATTTTCCAGGCAAGAATACTGGAGTGGATTGCCATTTCCTTCTCCAGGGGATCTTCCCGATCCAGGAATTGAACCCAGGTCTCCTGCCTTGCAGGCAGATTCTTTACCAACTGAGCTATGAGAAAAAGGATACTGTAACCTGGGTCTGCTAACTCATCTTAATAACCCCATGCATTTTCTTGATACTTTGCCAAAAGCTTTAAAACATTTAAAAAATTTGTGTCTCATAGTAACCCTATGAGATAGACTTGATCTTCAGTATTATCATCAAATTATATTAATGAAGAAGCAACCACTTACAGAGGGTAAGTGATATTCCTCAGTCCCCATATTAGCCCATAGAGGTGACTAAGTGCTAGAACTATCGTCTTTTCGCTTCATCACGTCACATCACCATCACACGTACGCATGGGCTCTCAGTCTTCATGTGTGTTACAGGGCCCACGTCAGTAGCTGTGACGATTCCATGCTTGCAGAGGTCATTGCCATTACTAGCGGAAAAAAAAATTGTCTTTTGTTGCATGACAACTGTGACTCTAGAAAGCTGACTTTATCCACTTGTTCTCTTCTATCTATAAAGCATTCACTTTTGAAGTCTTTTGCAATTATCAGAGATGACATAGTCGCCAATTTACTATCTCAGCAGATGGACAAATATAAACCACTAACAAATCAATAATTTACACTTACAAAAGGAAGAAATCATCATTAAAATAACTTCCATCACTTTTACTCCTCCAAAAGAACAGAAAGAATGTAAACTATTAAAATGTGTTTATCAGAAAACTCCTTTCCTAGGGGATCTTCAATAAATGTAACTGTCCAATTGAAATGTAGGCAAGTACTAAAGATTTATAGCAAAAACATACCTAACCCCAAATACCTGAAAATATGTACAAGACTCTTCAGCATAAAATGTAACTAATAAAGCTTTTAGCGGCAAAATTAAAAAAAAAAATTGTAAGATGATTATGTAGCAGACTTTCAATTACTCAAAAACATGATTTATTTTAGGTACTTTATAGTAACATAACTGATTAGATGTTTTATCTCCAAGTATAAATAAAAAGTACTCTGCAGATAGAGAAATTAGGATATCTGTACCTTTATCACCTGAAGGGCTTTTTACAGCCTAAGATGAGATAAAAGAGAAATGTTTCTGTTGTTTCATAAAATTATTTTAATACTTTCTTTGTCTTGCAATTTTTTCCTTTTTATTAATGTATATTGGAGTGAAGTTGCTTTACAATGTTTTATTGGTTTCTGCTGTACATCAAAGTGAATCAGATATATGTATGTAAATATATAGAAAGGTAGATAGATAGATGGATAGATAAACTCCCCTCTTTTGGAGTTTTCCTTTCCATTTAGGTTACCGCATAGCATTAATTAGAGTTCTATGTGTTATACAGTAAGTTCCTATCATTGTTGTTTAGTCACTAAGTCATGTCCGACTCTTTTGCGACCCCTTGGACTGTAGCCCACCAGTCTCCTCTGTTCATTTGATTTCCCAGGCAAGAATACTGAAGTGGGTTGCCATTTCCTTACCCAGGGGACCATCTCAACCCAGGGATCGAACTTGTGTCTCCTCAGTCTCCTACATTGCAGATGGATTCTTTACCACTGAGTCACCTGAGAAGCTCCCAAGTTCTCATTCCTTATCTGCAGTTTCTTTTTCTTGCAAATGTCAACGGAGAAAGGAAAGGCAATTAGCTATTACAGCTATTACCTGTTTTTCCTTATACGATGTCATTTGGCTTAAACCCAGTCGACAAAGTATTGTAGGAGACAACTCTACTGTCATTGTCTGTATTATGGCTTCAAAGTTAAAGTTTCATCCGATTGACTCATTTTGGCCACACCACATAAGAGACGAGGGAACTAGAAAATGTTTTTTAACCTTCTGTCGTTGTGATGAATTGGACTCAAGAGACACTTTTGGTCTTATTTTTGACCAAGGTTTTTCAACTTTGGCCTGGCTGGCATTTTGAGCTGGATAAATACTTGTTCTGGGGGCTGACTTGTGCATTGTATGTTTAGTAACGTCTCTGCTCTCTTTCCACTGGTTACCACTAGCACCCGTGCCCCATATTAAGACAACCAAAGCCACCTCCAGACATTAACCAATTATCTCTGGAAGACATTCCTCCATTTGAGAACCACTGTCCTGTTGTACATAGAACCACTGTTCTATACAATTGATTTCTATAGCAGTGATTGGCTAGTTCTTCTAAACTCTGTAATTCTGAAACTTCTGGCTAAGAGAATATTTTCTAAGCTTTCTAATTAGCACATACTATTCTGTGACGATCCTTTGTTCATGGTGGCGATGATTTAGAGAAACACACTTCACCAGAGAAGATCTCATCCTACTTCTTTCTTTTCCCCAGATACTGGCTTTATAAGGCTTTGACATCTTCATGAATATATTTAATCAGGCATTCCCTTCCCTTTTGCCAGTCATCTATTTTCGTCGTTGAGATTACCTCCATAATTTCAAACATCGAATGGTGTTCTATTTCATATTCATATTCAGGAAGACATACTGGCCAGACATGAATACCTAGGAAGGATTTTGATTAATTAGACTAAAAGTAAATGAGAGATAATGAAGCTGAGATCTGGAGTCTAGTTTGGGTTGAAGGACCTATAAATCAGAGCAGTCATTTACTGTAACATTTACCTTCATTTCTCTGCAGTTTCTTGAATATAGCATTATCTTTCATGTAGATGTTTCATGTATTACCAAAATATTTTTTTCTAATTCAGAATTGCTAGTTGAAGTTAAGATTTGAAAACTTATGTGCTACATACCAAGAAATATAGAATAATGATGAGGAAGAAAGATTTTAAATTCATGTTATTCTCTTAATACATTTCCCTCATTTTTTCTTGAATTTTACACATTGTTTTGTCCTTTTAAAATGATAAATCTTGGCAGTAACATGTACATTTTAATTTGTCTCTTTTGATTTTTACATGTATGTAAAGCTATATTTTCATCCCCAGTTTACAGATTGAAAAACAAAGGATTGGAGAGATTAAATGTGAAAAATATAGAGGAAGTAATTAGACAAGTTAGATACTGAAAGGTTTATCATTTCAAGAGGAATCAGGAGGGATGTGAAGAGAGCTGGAAAATGAATCCTTTAACATACATTGCCCCATTTTCTATGATGCACAAAATAGTCACTCCTAACCTAGCAATCTCTTCAAGAAAATTAGAGATACCAAGGGAGCATTTCATGCATAGATGGGCACAACAAAGGAGAGAAACAGTATGGACCTAACAGAAGCAGAAGGTATTAAGGAGAAGTGGCAAGAATACACAGGAGAAGTTTACAAAAAAGATCTTCATGACCCAGATAACCATGATGGTGTGATCACTCACCTAGAGCCAGACATCTTGGAGTATAAAGTCAAATGGGGCTTAGGAAACATCACTATGGATAAAGCTAGTGGAGGTGATGGAATTCCAGCTGAACTATTTCAGATCCTAAAAGATGATACTGTTAAAGTACTGCACTCAATATACCAGCAGGTTTGGAAAACTCAGCAGTGTTTTCAGCAGGCCACAGGGCTGGAAAAGGTCAGTTTTCATTCCAGTCCCAAAGAAGGGCAAAGCCAAAGAATATTCAGATTACTGCACAATTGCACTCATTTCCCATGCTAGCAAAGTAATGCTTAGAATTTTCTAAGCTAGGCTTCAATAGTACGTGAACTGAGAACTCCCAGATGCTCAAACTAGATTTAGAAAAGGCAGAGAAACCAGAGATCAAATTGCCAACATCTGTTGAATCACAGAAAAAGCAAGAAAATTCCAGAAAAACATCCGCTTCTACTTCATTGACTATGCTAAAGCCTTTAACTGTGTGGCACAACAGACTGTGGAAAATTCTTTAAGAGATGGAAATATCAGACCACCTTACTTGTCTTCTGTATGCAAGTCAAGAAGCAACAGTTAGAACTGGACATGGAACAACAGACTGGTTCAAAATTGGGAAAGAAATGTGTCGAGTCTGTATATCGTCACCCTGCATACTTAAATACAGAGAACATCATGAAAAATGCCAGACTGGATGAAGCACAAGCTGGAATCAAGATTGTCAGGAGAAATATCAATAACCTCAGATACGCAGATGACACCATCCTTATGGCAGAAAGCAAAGAGGGACTAAAGAGCCTCTTGATGAAAGTGAAAGAAGAGAGTGAAAAAGTTGGCTTAAAACTCAATGTTCAGGAAACGAAGATCATGGCATCCATTCGCATCACTTCATAGCAAATAGATGGGGAAACAATAGAAACAGTGACTGACTTTATTTTTGGGGGGTCCAAAATCACTGCAGATGGAGAATGAAGACATTAAAAGACGCTTGCTCTTTGGAAGAAAAGCCATGGCCAACCTAGACAGCATATTAAAAGGCACAGACATCACTTGGCTGAAAAAGGTCTGTCTAGTCAAAGCTGTGGTTTTTCCAGTAGTCATGTATGGATGTGAGAGTTGGACTATAAAGAAAGCTGAGCACTGAAGAATTGATGCTTTTAAACTGTGGTGTTGGAGAAGGCTCTTGAGAGTCCCTTGGACTGCAAGGAGATCCAACCAGTCCATCCTGAAAGAAATCAGTCCTGAATATTCTTTGGAAGGACTGATGCTGAAGCTGATGCTCCAGTAATTTGGACACCAGATGTGTAGAGCCGATTCATTAGAAAAGACCCTGATGCTGGGAAAGATTGAAGACAGGAGGAGAGGGGATGACAGAGGGCGAGGTGGTTGGATGGCATCACCTACTTGATGGACATGAATTTGAGCAAGCTCCAGGAGTTGGTGAAGGACTGGGATGCCTGGCATACTGCAGTCCACGGGGTCGCAGAGTCAGACATATCTGAGTGACTGAACAACAACCTTAGGGAGTTTATTCTGATGAAGAGACACAGTAGTTTTCAAGGACAAACAGACACATAGACACACAGACACACACACACACACACACTGGTTTATAAAGCAGTAGAACAAAATTCTAGACAGTCATGTCCATTTTTCCTCAAGCATAACAAACTGTTATTAACTTATGATAGCTCTAATTCTCTGACTTCAAGCCACTCTAGGGCCGAGGTGACAAAAATTCAGCTTTCATGGCTCAAAATTTCCACTTGCCTTTTAGAGATTTCCTGAATGAAATGACTATAAGGAATATAAACCAAGTTGTGATGACTTTCTTTAATTTTGAAGTCTATGCATCTAAAGCAGCCTGTGACCTTTAGTTTCAATTTTACCATATGTTCTCAGAGTAAATTGACAGGTGAGGTGATTTTAAAAAAATTATTTCTTGCTATGGCATTCACTTTTTCTGTAGTTGCTCCTGCTATACTTATGCTTTAGCAGTTTTCTAACTAAATGCTCTTCGGGGACTTAGAAATCTTGACAAAGACTAACATCACTTAAAAACTATCTCTGTAATTGCCTTAGCTTTGCAATACTAGATTTTGACTCAAATGAATCAAGTATGAGTGATTGATTTGATTCAAAATCTAGTATAGCAAAGCTAAGTGCTTTGGAAAGTGCTATATGATGAAACCTATATGATGCTCTATAGGCTCATACTTCATTCATGTGATTCAAAATATAGTACGATACTTGATTTATGTGATTGTCAGGATTCTGTTCACTCATGCTCAGCATCCAGTTTTTTTCCCCAGATGGTGAAAATCTGAGTTGTTGCAAACAGTTCCATGCGGAAAAGAAGTTAGTGCTGCCCCAACTGTCCCTCCTCTTCTGGAAATTTAAGAGTAGGAGAATCTGCCCTAAGAACTGACAACTTAATCTTAAAATTTAAAGGTGTTTCCCTTTTTGTAGATAGCCAGGAGAAGAGTAATCTAAAAAAGCATAAGTTGTGTTTATTCGGTGGGAGCCAACTAATTTATATGGCTCCAAAGAAGTGCTTGTGTCTCTGTAAAATTTCTTGTGTGCATTCTTGCTGCTTCACAGACCCATGTTTTTTGTTAAAAGGATATTGCAATATCTAAATAACCCTAAAGGCATATTTTATGTAAGAAATCATGGCTATCTTTCTTTCCCATATGTCACCCCCTTTCCACCTTAAATTTTGTGTGTTCTTTTGCAAACTTTTCTCTTTATCAAAACCTGCCCTTACTTTAGAGCAGTCAAGAAGTTCAGTAAGAATGGACTTGTCTGTTTCTACTTAAAAAATTCATTCATTGCCATTTTTGGTCTGAGGGTTTAGGATTTAACCTGATGATTGATTTCTGTCAAAAGTTGCATAAATAGATCAAATGATGTTCAGTGCTTCATGATATTTTTACTACCTGAAACTAATAGACAATTTTGCCTTTTTTTCCTAAATGACTCTAATTTTTAATACTAAGGAACATCATGTTGGATTTTATATATAAGTAGGAATGGAGCTTGTATGTTCTTTATATTTTCTTTTGTTCATCATTTTAAAAGTTTGGAATCATATTTTTCTCCTGTCCTTAATAATGTAAAACTATTTAAAATACTTCACATAACTTGAGAGTTGTCCACCACTGGATATAGTGGGAATATTGAAGAGCTAAAGAAATTAAGTTTTTAAATCGTCAGAATAAATGGGTCACAAGGATGTTTCAACTTAGATTAGTAATGAATTGTTTTATATTATTATTTTTTATTTAAGTATAGTTGACTTACAAAATTAGTTTCAGGTGTACAATGTAGTGATTAGATTTTTTTTTAAGTTATGCACCATACAAAATTATTATATTATTGCTATATTCACTGTGCTGTGTGTTACATGCTTGTGACTTATTTATTTTTTACTGAAATAAATAATATTTGGAGTTTGTACCTCCAAATCCCCTTTACCAATTTTGCTCATTCCCCTAACCCTTCCTCTCTGGCAGCTACTAGTTTGTGCCTGCGTCTGTGAATCTGTTTCTGTTTTGCTATATTTGTTCTATATGTTTTCACTTATATGTGGAGTGATGGTTTTTAGTAAAGTTAAATTTGGAAATGACTACAGGCATAGTGTTTATGGATTTATAAATTTCAAAACTTGGACTAAAAGATCAGACAGGAAGTTGAATCTGGAATCTGTTCATTGTAGTGCCTTAGCAAGTTGATGACACACCCACCAACGCTATGACCATCCTGAGGCCAACCATAAAAGGCCAGACGTGGGCAGTGGCCCAGTTCCTGGAAGTCCGTCCCCTCTCCAAAATAGTTAGAATGATTCTCCCACTCTTTAGCCTATGAAATTACCCAGACCATAAAAACTAACCAGTCCATATGTTGGAACCTCTCACCTTCTGAGATGGTCCACCGAGTGGATTGTGTTTCTAAGTAAATCCAGTTCTTACCTTAAAGAGAAATCAGATATGTGTTGTTTGAGTTTGTTCTTTTTTTTTTTTTTTCCTTTTTCTCAATTTTTATTATTGTTGATTTACAATGTTGTGTTTCAGGAGTGCAGCAAAGTGAATCAGTTATCCATAAACATATATCCAGTCATTTTTTAAAGATTATTTTACTATATAGCATTGCAGAGTATTGAGTAGAGTTCCCTGTGTTGTTTCTCATTTGAAATTTCAGAAAATACAAAGGGTACACTGGAGAAAAGATGGATCTTGATGAGGCTTCCTTGAATTACACTGTTTTCAAAATAAACAAAAGTAACTATTTGATTACATCCTGCTCTTTACATTACCTTCTTTTTTGTTAAGACATACATTGCTTATCTTTTTGTTAGGGCTTTGCAAATGATCACCTTCCCTAAATAACTCTAGAACCCAAGTTCTTAATCTCAACAGTGTCCTGAGGGCATTTGCTCCTTCAATAAGAAAGCAGTAGCAGTAGCATTTGAAAATTTCCTCTGTAATTCCTTTTTCTCTTTTTCTCACTGACGGAATATTCATATTTTCTGATCTGGATCCCTGGGTTCTTTGTGTTAGCTTATTCTATGAGTTTCTTATCACGTTTGTTTTGAAGCATCTATACTTTTGGATTTCCCCAGTAGTTCAGCTGGTAAAGAATCCTGCAATGTCTGAGACCTGGGTTTGATCCCTGGGTTGGCAAGATCCCCTGGAGAAGGCATGTCAAACCACTCCAGTATTCTTGCCTGGAGAATCCCCATGGACAGAGGTGTCTAGCGGGCTACAGTCCACGGGGTCGCAAAGATTTGGACATGACTGAGTGCCTAAGCACAGCGCATACTTTTGGACAAGTCTTAATGCCTGATATAAAAACAATGCCAGATCCAAGGGTGATGTGTCTAGAGACTTCACAGATTCTCTTCTTAAGATTATATTTTTTCCAGTAAAAGCATCACATATTTGGTTGTATGCTAATGTTATGTGGGGCAGATAATTACCTTGTAAACTGTTCTTCACTAGAGATTGTGTGCACGTATTCCTTGTCTACTGGCAAGTGGATGTGAAGCATGCCCACTTCCAGTGAGAGAGAGAGAGGGAAAGAGAGAGATTGTGTAATAGGAAATGGGACTCTGAGCCATGTCTTTTCCGGGGATAATTGAAAATTTTATAATTAGTCTGGGTACAACCAAACAGAACAGGAAGCTATAGCAATAGACCTGGGTCCTTGAGGCTCCCTGGTCTGATATATTTCATTTCTTTAATTGTTCTATTGTGGTGAGACAGTGGGGATTCAGAGGAGGGGCTAAAACCCAGAGTAGTCAGAGTGCTTGGGAAGTCAGGGCAACAAATCTCCCCCTAATTGTAATAAAGTGAGCAACAAAACAAACTTTATTAAAAAAAAAAAAAAACTAGCAAAATCGCACTTCTGTCAAAGGTGAAAGGGAGTATGAACATGTTACTCTTTTCATGGTTCTGAGCAGGGAATCAATAGATACAATCAAACTGATTTTTAAAAAAGAAAACATGTCAACTAATGATGTAAAGTTATCATCACAACCACTGGGAAACGGAGAACAGATTATAAACCTTTTAGTTTCTCAGAAAAAAAGGAACTATCTCACACATACACACACACACACACACACACACACACACACACAAACACACTGGCACACACACAATATATTTTCCATTTGACTAAAGATCGAAAAATAACCCCCAAACCCCTTAAAATTAGAGATCAGGATAGAATCAAACATAGAATACATTATGGGATAAGTTTACGTATTAAAGGAAAAAAGAACATGAATTTAGGGGTTGATTTTGGCCTCTCCGCCTAGAGGACATTCACCTTTGTCTGGACATTTCTTATTGTTGTAACTGAAGACGGTAGTACTCCTGGCATCTAGTGGGTGGAGGCCAGAGGTGCTGCTAAATACCCTACAACACACCGCAAAGCCCCCAAAGCAAATCAGTATGCCGTCCAAAATGTCAGTAGCTCCAGTGTTGAGCAACCTAACATTAAGATCTAAAATGAAATGGCTAAGAAAAGTTAAAATGTAAGTAGTAAAAAGCCACAGCGAGCAAATTATTTAAAACTGCTGGACAGCATTCCCTCTGCTACACAGTAGGTTCTTGTTGGTTATTTTAAATATAGCAATGTGTACTTGTAAATATCAAGCTTCTTACACTTTTATCATAGCTTGACACTTCTTTGTGTTAAAGTTCTATTTGATCCACAAAAATAAATGAAAATAAAATTGCTGGAGTAATAAACTTACTAACAGGCAAGGTTAAATAAGGCAAAAACTGTTACAGCAAAAGGCTATACTCTGTGATGTTTTGAGTACAGTCTACAATGGAGACAAAGCTATCAACTGTCTCTGCATTTAATAGCAGGATCTTAAACAAAGCATATACTAAGAAAGAGTGAGGGAAATGAATAAAGAGGTAAGAGCAGGAGTTGATAGGTGTGTATGTATTTCAAACAGCTGTGAAACATATATGATAAGTGACATTATACTTGTCCATAATGAAAATGTTACAGGTTTCTAAAAGTTAGAATACAGGACAGAATATGTTAGTTCAGGGTTCTTGTTTTGTTTTTCCTTACTAGTCACCTGTGATCTTTAAACTGCGGAATCTAAATAACTCTGAATGTAAATAACCTGAGTTCTTTGCAATGTCAGACCTTACTTGGCATTCAGTCCTGCCACTGGCATTGTCCCCGTTGGCTGGCACATTCAGTGTCACGACTTCACCTGTCATATCCATGAAGGTGATCCAAACTCTATTTTTCTTTTCCTGACTCTCTTCTGAGCTGCCATTTACTTGTTAGACATTTCAACTTATATGTCTTCAATCAAGATATGCTGATTTATTAAGAGAAAATCTTTACCCATCTTTTAAACTACTCTCTTTTCAGTCACTTATACTTAACATCTCAGGGTTGTGTTTCTTTCCTTTTCTTTCTCTTTCCTGTCTCTCTTGACTCACACTCAACCAGTCGGTATGTTGCAATTATTCTTCCTCTCCAACATCCATAACATTTTCTTTTCTCCTCTCTCTAGGTTATCTTGACCTGAACATTTATAATAGCTTCTCTTACATTTTCTCCTGATTATGTCCATTTCAATTTCAATCTGTTTATCCATCAGGAAGACTAATTGTCCTGAAGGACAGCTTCTGAACAACCTGTAATTTGTCTAAATCATAGTACTTGAGATCAGAGGATCCATAGAGTTCATCTAACCAAATATCTCATTTTGCAGGTGAAGAAAATGTGTTGAACATATGTAGTTATTAAAAGAACTGGCACGGGAGCCCTAGTGGTTTTGGTCATACCATTAATATTTTTTTTTCCCTTATAAAAATACCTGTACCCACTGAGCCTCTTATTCAGCTGGCAGTGAGTCTTGCTGAGGAGATATAGATGTGACATTGAAGGCAGATTAAGAAACACAGTATTTCAAGGGAAAATGCCAAGGTGACTGGGTTCCCAAAGAGAGAAGAGAGAGAACTAGCATGTTGTAAACCCTTTGGAGTCACTAAGGAAGCATTACCACTGCCAAAGAGAATTTGAGAATGATTCTAAATTATATTATAAAACAATCCATTTGTTTGAATATGTCTTAATGAGTTATGTAGATAAGGGATGAAAAGCTAGTGATTCTATTTCTTATTTAAATTGGTCTTTGGTTTATCTGCTATTTTGGTCTCTGTTATTCTTTTATTAACGCAAGCCTTGCATATGTTGTAAAACCTTCATTTAACTTTTTGATTTGACAACTCCACATCATTAGTACAGTGAAAGTCAGAGAATTCTTATAGATTAAAAAAAAAATAGAAGGTTATCTGTCGGCCACTTGACAGAAGCAATATTATTATTACCATTATAGGTGATGCGGCATTTGAATGTCCTCTCTTTTACTGGCCATTTTGTACTCATATCTTATAAATTAACTTAGTAGAAGAAAAAAAAGGATGTTTCTTCCAGAAAGGGGGTTTCACTTCATAGAGAAAGACAGAAAGTAAGTGTAAGCTATATGTCTTTTGGAACTGCAGAATAACAGCTCAACTTTACTTTCAGCTGTACCTGACAACAGGGATCATGTTCATTTGGATAAATAGAAAATCGTGGGTGCATATGTGGGCAACAGCTCTGAAATTGTGAAGATGTTTTCAAGTTTGGTTTATATGAAGCATTCTCATTCTAGGTCCAATCAAGCATATAGGAATACATATTTTATCATTTAAGAACATTTCTTGAAGATAAGTCTATGAAATAACTACATCTTCCAAATGCTTGTGTGCATAAGTGAAGTTTAAAAAATTAAGTAAGGTTCATATGAGTCCATCTAAAGAGAACTCTAATCTCAAATATCCAGACAGAGAGTTTGCTCCTGTTTCTTTCAAGCCATTTGAAGAAGTACAGTCGTCCTTTGTTATGCAGGGGTCACTGGTTTTAGGACCCCAGTGGATACAAGATCCACAGGCACTCACATCCCTGTGTAAAATGGTGTTGAAATAGAATTGGCCCTGCAAATCTGCAGATTCTGCATCCCTAGATATGGAGGGCCGATTGAATTTGTTGCATATGTTTGTCCAGATCTGTATCTTATTTTTGTGCAGACACTTTAAAATTTTTGTTTACTTCACACATGAGCAAATTAAATAGTTAAAACAGCCAATCAAATTGCATGGTGGGCTTTGTAGCTTCTAAGCAATTGTTAGTGAAATCATTAATGATTTTGACTTTATAAATACCTTGATTACCCAAACAATGATGATTAAAAGAGTGAATCCATCTTTTTTTCTTCCAAGGAGCAAGAGTCTTAATTTCATGACTGCAGTCACCATCTGCAGTGATTTTGGAGCCCCCCAAAATAAAGTCTGTCAATGTTTCTATTGTCTCCCCATCTATTTGCCATGAAGTGATGGCACCAGATGCCATGATCTTAGTTTTCTGAATGTTGACTTTTATGACCAACCTAGAGAGCATATCAAAAAGCACAGACGTTACTTTGCCAACAAAGGTCTGTTTAGTCAAAACTATGATTTTTCAAGTAGTCATGTATGGATGTGAGAATTGAATTATAAAGAAAGCTGAGCGCCAAAGAATTGATGGTTTTGAACTGCGGTATTGGAGAAGACTCTTGAGAGTCCCTTGGACTGCAAAGAGACCCAACCAGTCCATCCTAAAGGAAATCAGTCCTGATTATTCATTGGAAGGACTGTTGTTGAAGCTGAAACTCCAATACTTTGGCTACCTGATGCGAAGAACTGACTCTTTGGAAAAGACTCTGATGCTGGGAAAGGTTGAAGGTAGAAGGAGAAGGGGACAACAGAGGATGAGATGGTTGGATGGCATCACCTACTCAATGGACATGAGTTTGAGTAAGCTCCGGGAGTTAGTGATGAACAGGGAGGCCTGGCGTGCTGCAGTCCATGGGGTCGCAAAGAGTTGGACACGACCGAGTAACTGAACTCACTCACTCACCAGCTTTTTTAGTATACACCCAGAGAGTAGATTTTATCAATGTTACTTGACTATTACATTAAAAATTCAGTAAGACACTTTTATTCCGTGTATTTAGGGGGTAAGCCTTTGATGCGTGTGCATGTCTGTTCTGAATTACTCAGATGATTTTCATCGTCTGACTGTGTACCACAAGAATATATTACATGAAAAATGAATTTTAATTCCTCACCAGTGTTTTAAAGTTTTTAGAAAAATGTGTCTTTAAAAGTACACGTAGCATTTTCATCATATGGAAGCATTTCTAGCAACACAACTCAAAACCATAAACATGGTGCCTTTGGAGCTTTCAGTGACTCTGCAAAAAAAAATCAAAGATATGAAAGGAGAAATAAGGTAGCTTTTGATGGATTTAAAATTTTATATAACATGTATGCAAAATAAAAGATGAAAACTTAGATCTAGATAACATCTTATCACCCCAGGCCCATATCCAGTGATAACCACTGCTTCCTTTAGAGGTTAATTAAATTATAAACGCACACCTGCAGAATATTTGTGTGTTTAAAAAATTCATTAAAAGTGGAATATACCTTCCTGTTTGGCCAATTCCTTTATGAATATATTTGCATTTAATAATAGCAGCCCACCTTTAGAGCTTTCTTGCTCATTTTCTCTGCCTTTATCCTAAGCAGCCAGATTTCTAAGGTTAAGACCAAAGGCTTTGTGAAGATGTCATGTTTGTCCTCATCAAAAAAAAAAAAAAAAAAACAACTCAAAAGTCTTTTCTTGAAGTTTACATCACTGTCATCCCAAGCATGGGAAATTTCATCATCCCAAATATAAATAAAAAATATTTTTATAATGTTATGAAACAATTTATATATATTCTCCATTTTGGCTGACACTTTTTAGCACAGTTCACAAAAAATGACAGTCAAACTGTTTTACTTTCATTGCAAACACACATTACAAGTGTACAGCTTAAGCCTTATTTTTTAGAAACGGTTATGTCAGACCAAGCTCCAATATTTAGGATGAAAAATTATGCTTATTCTTTGGACTACATTGTATGTGATTCTTAAGAAAGAGGCTTATGTATAAATCATTGAACACAAAAGAGGAATTTTGAATTATACTGTTGATCCATTTCTGGCTTACTGAGTCTGTAGCCTCACTGCCTTCATGGTTACCAGCATACCCAAATGCCCATCTGTCAGTGAGAGCGAGGTCAACAGGTCACTAAAAGAAAGCTGTGTGGAATGGATAATTCTGTCATATTCACCTTGGAAAACATAATCTATGATAATCATCATGCTCTTGTGCTGATGCTGTGTTTATTTCATAAATTATTCTCCAAAGGATCTTATATATCTACCAATAATTACTTTTTTTTTTTTTTTACAACTAGCAGTGCACTTTCCCATATTCTACTTCAGGGGTTGACAAATAATGAAATTTATCCTTTATTACCCATAACTGTTTCTGTAACATTTTCTTATACCTGAGATACAAGCCATAAAATAGAAAGAATATCAGAAATATTTTTTGTCATTCTGGTCTAGATAGGGGATTTGTAAACATTTTCTCAAAGATCATGATTTTAAATATTTTAGGCTCTGCTAGCCAAGAGGCAGTATGAAGGATGCTATGTTCAGTTCAGTTCAGTTGCTCAGTTGTGTCTGCCTCTTTGTGACTCCATGAATTGCAGCACGCCAGGCCTCCCTGTCCATCAACAACTCCTGGAGTCTACCCAAACCCATGTCCATCAAGTCAGTGATGCCATTCAGCCATCTCATCCTCTGTTGTCCCCTTCTCCTCCTGCCTCCAATCATTCCCAGTATTAGGGTCTTTTCCAGTGAGTCAACTCTTCGCATGAGGTGGCCAAAGTATTGGAGTTTCAGCTTCAACATCAGTCCTTCCAATGAACACCCAGGACTGATCTCCTTTAGGATGGACTGGTTGGATCTCCTTGCAGTCCAAGGGACTCTCAAGAGTCTTCTTCAACACCACAGTTCAAAAGCATCAATTCTTCAGTGCTCAGCTTTCTTCACCGTCCAACTCTCACATCCATACATGACTACTGGAAAAACCATAGTCTTGACTAGACGGACCTTTGTTGGTAAAGTAATGTCTCTGCTTTTAAATATGCTATCTAGGTTGGTTATAACCTTCCTTCCAAGGAGCAAGCTTCTTTTAATTTCATGGCTGCAATCACCATCTGCAGTGATTTTGGAGCCCCCCAAAATAAAGTCTGGTACTGTTTTCACTGTTTCTCCATCTATTTCCCATGAAGTGATGGGACCAGATGCCATGATCTTAGTTTTCTGAATGTTGAGCTTTACGTCAACTTTTTCATTCTCTTTTTTCGCTTTCATCAAGAGGCTTTTTAGTTCCTCTTCACTTTCTGCCATAAGGGTGGTGTCATCTGCATATCTGAGGTTATTGATATTTCTCCTGGCAGTCTTGATTCCAGCTTGTGCTTCTTCCAGCCCAGCGTTTCTCATGATGTACTCTGAATACAAGTTAAATAGGCAGGGTGACAATATATAGCCTTGATGTACTCCTTTTCCTATTTGGAACCAGTCTGTTGTTCCGTGTTCAGTTCTAGCTGTTGATTCCTGACCTGCATGCAGGTTTCTTAAGAGACAGGTCGGATGATCTGGTATTCCCATCTCTTTCAGAATTTTCCAGTTTATTGTGATCCACACAGTCAAAGGCTTTGGCATAGATAATAAAGCAGAAGTAGATGTTTTTCTGGAACTCTCTTGCTTTTTCGATGATCCAGTGGATGCTGGCAATTTGATCTCTGGTTCCTCTGCCTTTTCTAAAACCAGGTTGAACATCTGGAAGTTCACGGTTATTGTAAATATTTTATGCTCTGCTAGTCAAGAGGCAATATGAAGGATGCTGTGTAGGTACTTAGAAATCATTTTAAAATGTAAATGATATTCTTAGCTCCAGGAGCAGTAGAAAAACAACTTGTTCTGTTGGAGTTGTTATGCAGGCTATAGTTTGTCAACCTCTGGCCTAGATCATTAGACAGTGGTACTCATCAAAACAAAACAAATTAGTTTTCATTTGCTTATAAGGGTGTATAAATGTTAAAAATCTAACTTTATATCTACAGTGATCACTGCAAATGTTCTGCCTAATACTTTTAATTGCTAAGAATTACTGTAACAGTAGTTTTATGGGTCTTTCAACAGGTTTTATGAAAGACCTGTCCCTCTATTTAAGTTATAAAACAAGTGTGAAACTGAATCGTAACTGTCCCAAGCAGAAAAATAAAGAAGAGAGAAAAAAACAAAAGTGATATTCAGAAAACCAGTTTATTTTCCTTTTTCTTTCCTCTTTTGGATGGGCCGTGGTTAGGTGCAAAGGTGGAATTATTCATTCTCTTCATTTTATGACACTTCATCATTATTGTTCAATGAATAGCTACTCTCATTTTTTTTCTCTATCAATCAATCTATCTTTCCTTCCTTCTGTCCATTCACCCATCCACCGACCTATTATCTATCATTTCTTATCCTCTTCTGCACTCTCTTTTCTTTCCATTCCTTTCTCCAGAAAGAACCATTTTAACCTGTTTATAAGAATTATTTTGTATGTGTTCCTGGGTTGTTGAGAGAGCATGCATTTTTAATTTACCTAAAATGTATGGTTTTAGAGATTTCAATCTGACCTTTGTCTTGGTTTTTATTTACTCAGTTATGTTTAGAAAATACATTCATGTTGCTATGTGTACATCTACTCTGTTCTTTTTAACTCTTTTATAATACTTCATTGACTGCTTCCATCTTTGACTTACCCAACTTTCCAGATTCCCTCTATTCTCCCCTCCCTCTATAAACAACACCATGATAAATATTTGCCTTTAAATATTTTTACATGAACTAGTAATAGGAAATTCTCTTCCCAATACAATTGGAATTAGGAATCTAATTATAGTTGTGAGTAAATCAGTGCTTTACATTTTCCTTTAAACTATGATAATTTCTTCTGTCATACCACACAGTTGCAACACTCACTGAATATACTGGAAAGAAACAATGCAATAAAAAGTTTCATTAAGAATTGTAACGCCAGTTCTTGGTGGCCAAGGTGGTGGAACAGGAAGATCCTGAGCTCATCTCTTCCCTTGGGGATCACCAAAATTACAGCTCTTTATAAAGCATCTATCTTATGAAATTAACCTGAGGACTAGCAGGAAAAAAATTTACAAGAAAAGATACAAAGAAGGCACTGCAACAAGAAGCGTAGTAGGGACAGGCTGTGTATAGTCAAGACTGACACTCCTGGGAAGGTGACCCATAGATGGGAGGGTGAGCACAATTACATTCCAGAGGCCCTCCCCAAGGAAGAAGGAGTCTGAGCCCCACCTTGGGCTCCCCAGCTCCAGGTCATGCTCTGAGGAGACAAGCCCCCAGAATGGCTTTGAAGTTCAGAGGGGCTTGCCCATCGGAGAGCCAGAGGGCTGTAGGAGACAGAAATTCCACTCTTAAGGGGCATGTGCATGATCTAACATCCTCTGAGACCCAGTGTGGGGGAAATCATTTGAAAGGATCCTGGTCAAACCAACTTGCTGATCTTGGAGAGACCCTTGGAGAGACATGAGGCAATAGAGACATGCGCTGGGGACATAGGTCCTGGTAACATCTCATTTAGGGAGCTCGTTCCACCACAAGGACACTGGTGCTGACAGGCACCATTTTGGAATTCTCTCTTTAGCCTGTTAGAGCTGGGGGCCTGCCTAGTCACCAGCAGGGTCACACCAGGCCTGGTTCCCCTTCTACCCTGCAGCCAGCAACCGGGGTGAGTATGATGACAGATGGTGACTAGATTATTGCGGTGATTATTTTGTAATATATAAAAATAATTAATCACACCTGAAACCAATATGATATAAATATAATATAATTGTAGGTTAATTACACTTCAATTAAAATGAAAGTACAATGCTGATGATTACTCTACTGGAATTAAATTTGTTCACTTCCTTCATTTTGATCGAGGCAATAGTCACTGTCTTGAAAATGAGTTATTATGGTATTTGAGTTCTTTTAATATTTTAGTAGTTGCTCTAGAGAGTATAATATATACGTATAGCTCTTAACAGAACTAGGTAGATTAGTAATGTTTTGGTCCATATAAAATATAGAAACCTTATAACCACATAAATCCATTTCTTCCCTCTCCATCTTTTGCGCTATACTTGTCATCTGTATTACATGTCCATACATTATACAACTCAAAAAACAATGTTATCATTTTTGCTTTAAACAGTTATGTGTATTACACAGAAATTAAGAAAGAAAATATTATTCTACATTTATCAGGAAGCTTACCATTTCTGGTGTTCTCTCTTGCTTCCTAGAAGTCCAGGTTTACCTCTGATATTGTTTTCCATTCGATTGGAAAAGTTTCTTTACCATTTCTTATATTATATTTTTCCTCATGACAAATTCTCTCATTAAAAAAATCTAAAATGTCTCTCCTTTGCATTTATTATTGAGGAATAGCTATGCTTAATTTAAAATTCTTAGGTTTTATTTTTGTTTTTTTATTTTGTATTCTCTTTAGGATTTTGAATATGCATTTGAATGTTTTCTGGCATTCATAATTTTAGATGGGCAGTCACTTGTTAGCTAATCACTATTCTGCTGTGTTTAATGCATTTTTTTTTTCTTGTTGCTTTCAGGGACTTTTCTCTTTAGGGTTGAAAATAGTTTGACCGTACTATGCTTAGATGTGATACATTAATTTGTATTCCTTGCATATTATTCAGATTCCTATATTTGTATGCTTATTATTTTCGCCAATTTGTTAGCATTTTGGCCACCATTTATTCAGGTACTTTTGCCCCATATTCTCTCCTTCTGAGATACCAGCTAAATGTAAATATTAATTAATATTGATATTGAATATTAAAATGTAAAATTTAAAAATTTCCATATGCATCTGAGGCTCTGTTTATTTTTCTTTTATTTTTCATTGTTCTTCAAATTAGTTAATTTCTAGTATTTATCCTTCAAGATCACTGACTCTGTGAACTCCAATCTGTGATATTTTTTAAAAATTTAGGTATTGTAATTTTCTGGAAATTTTAGTTTGGTTCTTTTTCTTTGAGTTTCTCTGCTGAGAGCCCTTCCTTTTACTTACTATGAGCATACTTATTTTCATATCATTGATCATAGTTAAAAGAATTGTTTCAAAATTCTTGTTTGGTCAAATATGTCAGTTAGTCTCAAGGTAGAACTTTGCTAATTGTCTTTTGAAAAGATAGCGACAGTTTCCTGTTTCCTCATTTGTCAAGTAATTTTTACTGCACTCTTGTCATTGTAAATTATATATTGTGTTTAGAAATGACACACTTGAATATTTAAGTATTTCATAACTTTCCCTTTTGGCCTTTTTTTCCCCTCTGTTTATTTCATAATGCTTCTTTATTTTGCATATCTAAAATATACTTCCTGTGCCTTAAGCATAAGACATAAATGTCTCCTTATTTGCTGGAAGTGAAATCTGAGAAATGCCTGAGTAAAGGGCAGTGTAGTAGGCATGTCATGTCTAAAGCATGGCTTTGAGTGCTGAAGTTGTCTAGAGAGCCACTGAAGGTTGAATGTTCCCTATAGTCAATTTTTCCTGGAGCACTGGGCGTGTAGTTGGGGTGTGTAAAATAATTTAGGGTCAAATTGTCAAGGGGCTTGTATGACATGTTGATAAATTTGGATGTTTTCTTTGTATTCTTAAGGAATGTTGAACTTTGAGGAGGTGTGAAGTTAGAGAAGACTTCTAAAAAATATGAAAGCAAAAGATTTTTGTTCCTTACGTATCTACCAGGTACGGACAGTCTAACATATCATTCTACCAGGCTTCTCTGTCCATGGGATTCTCCAGGCAAGAGTACTGGAGTGGGTTGCCATTTCCTTCTCCAGGGGATCTTCCCAACCCAGGGATTGAACCGGAATCTCCCACATTGCAGGCAGACGCTTTACCCTCTGAGCTACGAGGGAAGCCCAACCTATCATCCACAAACCATGAATTTTTTGGTTGTAAACCAGACATCGAATCTACCGCTGCCTTGGAGTGAAGTGAAGTAAAAGTCGCTCAGTCATATCCAACTCTTTGTGACCCCACAGACTATACAGTCCATGGAATTCTCCAGGCCAGAATACTGGAGTGGGTAGCCTTTTCCTTCTCCAGGGGATCTTCCCAACCCAGGGATCAAATCCAGGTCTCCTGCATTGCAGGCGGATTCCTTACCAGCTGAGCCACAAGGGAAGCCCGCTGCCTTAGATGTAACTAAAGTGCCTGCTAAGAACACAAAAGACAGAAAGAAAACTGTGTCTACCTCTTCTCATATTTTAATTGTTCATTTTAAAAGTAAAGCGGCTGCTTGAAGTGGTCCATTTGGAGAGGAACTTCACTGAGGCAGATTGTTATGCTCTGAGATATTCCTCCTGCTCTGACAGGTTTCTGTTGCTTTTTCTGCAAGAGAGACCAAGAGAATATTGAGAAGATTAAGAAAAGGCAAGTTTAAAACAGGCTGTTAAGTGGGTTTGAAATATTGGATTGGTCAGAAACGTCATTTGGGTTTTTATAAGCTTGTGCAGAAAAACCAGAATGAACTTTTTGGTCAACTTAATAAGACCTGGGGAAAGACAAAGCCAGGGAGAGACCAGGAGGTGGCTTGCAGTGCCAACACAGAGGGTACTCACAGGCAGGCTGGAGTACCGGGAGACCATGGAGAGAGGTCGAAAGATGTCAGGGAGGATGGACTGACTTGGATGATTGTAAACTGACTCCAGTGTTTGATTCGGGCAACAAACTGGATGGTGAGAGAAGACGACTAGTCAGATGAAAGAGAAGTGAGGTCAGGGGCTTGAACGTAGACTGCTCGGGTTTGTGCTACAAGTCTAAAGGCATTCCGTCATTCTCAGGGTGTTTGAGAGTTTCAAAGGAAGAAAACATCTCCATACATACCAAGACCATGGGCCTAGCTTCCTGTAGAAGCTGCCTAATGAGAGTTTTAGTGCGGTGCATGGCAGCAAATGAGTCAGCGCTCAGTCTTCCACTGTTGTTTGGCCAGGGTAAAGCAACCCAGGAGTATATTTGTGTTTTTTTGTAATATGTTTGGTTGTTTATTGGTAGTTATTGTTTTGTTGGATTTTAGTATATGTAGTATGATATAGGATATGTACTTAACCCTACTGGTGTATTCAAATCCATATAGTATTATGCTAGTATACTGTGTTTTTCCAAAGAAAGTAATGTAGTAATATGCTAGTATATTGTGTTTTTCCAAAGAAGGTCATTTTCTTTTCCAAAGAAAGAATGTTTCCAAAGAATGTACCTAATTCTGTCTTTCTTACAAAGGCAAATTTCCATACCTCACTGTAAGAAATGATTTTCTGAAAGATGTTGAAGATGTATGTCTATATAGTTGGTTGTGAGTATGTAAAACGTGAAGTTAGTAAATATGCATTATATCATCTACCAGACATTTGACATTCATTGTAAATTGGACAATATTATTATACAT
This sequence comes from Antilocapra americana, assembly GCA_007570785.1. NCBI lineage: Eukaryota > Metazoa > Chordata > Mammalia > Artiodactyla > Antilocapridae > Antilocapra > Antilocapra americana. The sequence continues at coordinate 5,972,237 of ML664180.1, read as the reverse complement.
GATTATTGAAATGAAACATTTGAAATGAATGAGTTGTATTTATAAAGCACAACCACTTTGTAGGTGATGTATTTGTAACAGTGTTTTCTTATATGTTTCCTGATGTGAGGGAAATATAAATTGAGATGTAGTATTCTGAGATGATGTAAATTTCAGAAGGATAAATGAAATGCAATTTTTCATTGAGATGAATATATTAAATAGTTTGCTTTAACATTGAAGTTTCTTTATGCATAGACTTCATAATAGGGCTTCAAATACATAAAAGGGAACCAGTCCATAAGCTAGAGTTAGAAATTATTTTAAATATTTAATAATTTAATTAAATTTTATTAGTGTGATATTCTTTACCAACTAAATTGGCAAAGGGTCTCATCTTTTTCTTTTTCCATTTTGATAGTGTCTCAGCTAGATTTATTTGTTCTATATTTTTATAAACAGTGATAAATACATTCCAACAGTTTTTCTTTTTTTTTTTTTTACCAATTACCATGTTTCTTTGAATAATTCTGATTTATGTCTCAAAGTATTCTTTATCATAGAATGCAACTCAAATTTACAGTGAATCAACTGTGTTTGCTAAGAAATCCTGTGGCTAATGACACAATTGTTGTTCTTTAGTTGTTGTGTCCAACTTTTGTGACCCCGTTGACTGTAGAGTTCATTGTGACCCCAGCTCCTCTGTCCTTGGGGATTTCTCAGGCAAGAATACTGGAATGGGTTTCTCTTTCCTTCTCCAGAGGATCTTTGCAACCTAGGGATTGGACACATTTCTCTTGCTTGGCAGGCAGATTCTTTACCACTGAGCCGTCTTGGAAGCCACAATGATACACAGGGGGATAAAATGAAAAAAAAAAAAAAAAAGATGGGTAAAGCTGGAACTGGGGAAAACGAAGAGAACAAAAATGTTTTTAAAAATGAGCATTGAATAAAGTGCTCAGTGGTAGGTGTGAATGGTCAGTTGCCTCTTTATGAACAGTAGCCATATAGGGACATCTCATATTAAGACAGGGTACCAATTTTTCTGTAAAGTTTCTACTTCCTGAGAACAGTGGGTATTAAGAAAGTAAAAATTAGCACTAAATTAGGAAATTTGGTGAAGAAGAAATACACTGAGTGTGGTAAGGAAAACACTTTTCTCAGTAAAAGCCATTTTAATCTTGGGGCATATTCTAGAATAATCAAGGTTATTAAAAAACAGGCCATTGAAAACAGTGTGGAGGTTCCTTAAAAAGCTGCAAATAGACCTGCCATATGACCCAGCAATCCCACTGCTGGGCATATACACCGAGGAAACCAGAATTGAAAGAGCCACGTGTACCCCAATGTTCATCGCTGCATTGTTTACAATAGCCAGGACATGGAAGCAACCTAGATGCCCATCAACTGACGAATGGATAAGAAAGCTGTGGTACATATACACAATGGAATATTACTCAGCATTAAAAAAAAATTCATTTGAAGCAATTCTACTCAGATGGACGAAACTGGAGCCCATTATCCAGAGTGAAGTAAGCCAGAAGCAGAAACAACAATATGGTATATTAACGCATATATATGGAATTTAGAAAGATGGTAACGAGAACCCAACATACGAGACAGCAAAAGGAACGCAGATGTATAGGATAGACTCGTGGACTTTGTGGATGAGGGTAAGGGTGGGATGATATGGGAGAAGGGCATTGAAGCATGTTAATTTTCATATGTCTAATCAATCGCCAGCCCAGGACTGATGCTCGGGGCTGGTGCAGCGAGATTTCCCGGGGGGGGGAGGGAAGAGGGAGGGGGGTTCCGGAGGGGAAGCATATGTAAACCCATGGTGATATCATGACAATGTATGGCAAAAACAATTAAAAAAAATAATAAATAAAAAAAAACAGGCCATTGTACTATCTTTTAAAAACAAAATGAAATAAAAGAATTTAACTGATCAGTAGAGATTCAAAATCTTTAGTGTTAGGTAGATGAAACATCCAGATATCATATAAAAACCAGCTTTGTTAAATTGGCCAGCTATTTTGGCAAAATATGGAAAAATCTTAATTCTATAAAGAATAAGTAAGATGTCAGATTTTTTCTGTTGAATACTACCTAGATGACTGGCTGAACAGGCTTCCTTGGTAACTAAATTGGTAAAGAATTTGCCTGCCATGCAGGAGAACTGGGTTTGATCCCAGGGTTGGGAAGATCCCCTGAAGAAGGGAAAGGCTACCGACTCCAGTATTCTGGCCTGGAAAATTCCATGGAATGTCCGTGGGGTCACATAACCCCTGGATCACTAAAGAATTCCCAGGGGTCAATCTGTTTTTAATTTGTTTGGAGATACTAAATGAAAGCTAAAATGAAAATTATAATAATCCTTAGATCCCAGGTGGCGCTAAATGGTAAAGAACCCACTTGCCAGTGCAGGAGACATAAGAGATGCTGGTTCCATCCCTGAGTTGGGAAAATCCCCTGGAGGAGAGTATGGCAACCCACTCTAGTATTCTTGCTTGGAGAACTCCATGGACAGAGGAACATGATGGGTTACAGTCTAGAGAGTTGCAAAGAGTCAAACATGACTAAAGCAACTTAACATGCACAGAGGGAAAAAAGAAGCTACCCAGAACAAGAGAGATTTCTTTAGCAATATGATAATACTTAACAGTTATGGAGCTATCTGCATTTTTCAAAGCTTCCATATATATTTTTTCATTTAAATCCCACGACTTTTTTTAGAAATTCAAGTTATTATGTTCTCCAATTTAGGGATGAAAAAAATGAGTCCCTGAGAGTTAATTGGTAGACAGTTACAATAACACCCCTTTCCTGCTGTTATTGTTCACATCTCCTTCTTTTATTCCCTATGCATCGCCTTCTGCTCTGACTGAGCTTACTCATATGATTGCTTTCACTGATCAAGCAATAGCAAATGTGGTGCTAACGGATCCCTGCTAAGTGCTGTGCATTGCACTTGCCCTTTCTTCCTGCTGGAAATCTATCTGCCGTGGGGTGATGAGACCTGGGCTGGACTCCTGGAGGCCCAGGTGAGGCCTGAGACATTCGATGAGGTCATTCTATATCAGTCAGCCCCAGCAAGCCAGTCCAGGGGTAGAATCACCAGGTAACCCATAGAATCATGCACCAATCAGCGATCATTGTTTCAAGGCACTGTGTTTTGGGGTGATTTGTTAAACAGCAAACGCTGACTTATAAGCCTAGCATCAGAAGGTGGTAGACCCAGGACCAAAACCCAGATCTTTTGTGGTTCCGTTTCAGCACTGCTTGGAAATGCTGGGGAGGAGTGAGTGTTCTACTCAGATGTTGAAGAAAATTGGTCTAAAGGATTTTAAAAATTGAAAAGGGAGAGATCAAATCCTTTTACAGTACTATCAGAGGCCTTACTTTTAGTTGACTTTTACGAAAAAATTTTTTCAGCTAAATAGCTGTGATATACATACACTTTTTTTTTTTGGCCTCCATTTATAGTTGTCATGCAGTACCTGGTATCATCGTATATACCTATTATTATGAGTTAACTTTTCTAGTAAAAATATAAGATAAAATCATTCAGATGTATTTATTTATTGTCTTGACATATTTATTAATCATGGCATAAGCATTGTAACTTCTGCAGGCCTCTGCAGTTGAATAAAATAACCAAGGTAGGGTAAAGTAACATCTTTTATTTTCAGACATTCTTTTGCCATGGTTTTAGACTGCCATCAGTCATTCACAGCTGCCTAAGAAGAAAACATTATTGTTGCTGTTGTTGTTTTACATGATACCAAAGTCTTTCTTGTACAGTGCAGAGTATCCCATTTTTTCAATATTTATTGTCTTTGCAGCTGCTTTGGTGAATTTCTTTCAACTCTTCATCAAGTTTTTCTGATTTTATTTATTTATTTTTTTGTTACAAAGATTGATCATTTTCTGGCACAAAATGAATTTTAAAAAATTGAGATTTCATTCCAGTGGGGATGGGGGAGAGCTAACACAGTGGCTTTTCCAGTGAAGCTGGCAGCAACTTCGAAGTCCAGAGCTGTAGCCATGCCTTCAGAATGACCCACTAGGAAAAAAAAAAGATCCCACAGAAAAGTAAACGTTTTGACAAGGATCTAGACATCAACTGGAGCTTATCCAGTATTAAACAGAAACACATGCTTTGTTCAAGGCATTTACAGAAACAAAACCATCCTGCCTTCTTAAATTATTATTTTTTTAAGTTCCATCTTCTATTTATGCTATGTCATGGCTAAAGGAGGCCATGGAATTGGAAACAAAGGCAAATTCTTTCAACTCAAGTTGAAACCCTCCTACTCTCCCCTCCCCAGAGACTATCTTTGACCTCAAGACCCATTATCCCACCCTGCCGGACCTTTCTCCTCAAGAATTAATTGTAAGTGCCAATAAAAAGGAAGTTGGATACACACCCCTCCTTTTAAGTAGCATGCTGTCAGTCAGTCCTTTCTGTTCATTTTTTTTTTATTTCCCACCTTATGTGAGGTGTACCTGATGGCACTAGAAGTTTCCAGTTCTGAAAATGGGGAGCCTACTTCCTTCTCTAAATTAAACGTTTGAAAAGTTGCCTCATAGAACAATACCAGGAGAGGGTCTGTGTTTCTTCTGGACCATACAGTTCATAAATTTAAGTAGCATAGGCAACAAAAAGTAAAGCCAGAGGTCAAGAGACTGTAAATTCAATGGGATAAACAGCCCCAAACTGAAACAAATGCCCTTGATATACAGAATATTTTTGATTTTTTAGTAAGAATTGTACAAGTGCTTAATTAAGACTTCCACTTTTCAACTCATTATACTGGTGTGAATTCAGTACTTCTCTTGTTTATTAAAACACTGCTTTGGAGTATTTGTAGAGAGTAGGTACAATGAAGCGCTGACTATAATTTGGCCAAATTTCTATAAGGATCATTTATTTTCTGATCAGTGTGAAATAATCCTCTGCATAAGGCAGTTTTTCATATTAAATTTTATAATTACCTGGTTTTAAAATTTACAGTCAGTAAAATAGAATAATGTCTGTATTACTATTTCTTTAAAAATCACAACTCTAACTGCTATTTCCAAGGCTACCCACTTGAGGGGTAGGAGAGAGAGTTTTACCATAAAAGTGACTCTAGACCCAAATGGAAATTCCATGGCTTAGGCTTCCCAGTTGGCTTCCTGGAAGTAGTTTGAGCACCTATCCTTCTTCCATGAATCTTTCTCTCATACAAAGGTAGAACTAGGAAGTAATGGGGGCAAGGGGTGAGGAGTAAGAGGCGAGGTCATCAATATTTTCCCACTCAGAACAGCTTTTGTTGCTCCTCCATCGCTGTGTCATTTGTATGGCTGTTGCTGGTGTCCTATTTTGGATACCCTTGGCTACAGAGAGCTCATGCTGTCATTAATGAAGGGCTGTGGGCTGAAACACTTCTCTGTCTTGCCACCAGAGCTTAGACTCCATCCTTTTCCCTGTCCTGAGTGGTTGCAGGGAAGCAGGGCTCTTTCACGTAGCATCTGGAGGACCACATGTCACCGACCACTATTCCTCAGAAAAGTTAAAACTCCCTTCTCCCTCTGTGTATCGAATTCCCTTCACTTAGGCTTCAGGTTACATTCCGCATCTGTCCATTCCTTTTTCAGGAACCCTGTTCCATTTTATTAATCATCAGTACCATTGGTTACATGGTAAGTTAATGGACACTTCACCCAAAATTAAAATCATTAAAATACTGGATCAGTCTGACTTTCTGTTACCAAACCAAGATATTCTAGGGTCCATGAAGCTCTCCATGGGGTATGCTCATGTGGAGTTTTAAGAGAAACAGTTTTCAGACTCTCAACATCCATGTGCTCTCCTTTCTAACTTTTCTCTCTGAGAAAGGATTTGTATTTGAAGACTCAAATACAGGTCTTCTTTTCCACCTCCCCTTTCAGAATTGCCCTTGCCCTGTTTTATAAAGAAAGGCATGCCTTTCACTACCTGGAATCTTACTATTGAGTGGTGCCCCAGGGTGTTCAGACCTCTGGGATGCCAGACAAAAAGATTATTTGAAATACTCTAGTCATCTAAACCTTCCTTGATCAAGGCATCATGAGCTCATGGTAAGTCTTCATGTCTTTCTGGCTTGTATTTATTTCTGTTAAATGGATAGCAAGAAGAGTTTCATGTTATAACGTTGTTAACTCATGTATATTGTGGAACAGAATGGCTGGTCTGGACATTATTCATTCAGAAACTTTTCTTTGGCTGTGTGCTAGCCCAGTGGATGTTACTCCAAATGGAAATGGTGGTGAAACTTTCCTGGTGGTCTAGTGGCTTAGACTCTGTGCTCCCAGTGCAGGAGACCAGGGTTCAATCCCTGGTCAGGGAACTAGATCCCACATGCCATAACAGAGACCAAAGATCCTGATGTGCCGCAATTAAGATCCAACGCAGCCAAATAAATGAAAATACTAAAGAAAAACAAATGGAAATGGTGATATATTTGCAATATAGTAGTTATAAGTATAAACCCTAGAGACCTGTAGCCCTTGGACACACTTCCTCTCCACCACTCACTAGCTCTGAAGTTTTAGGCAAGCTTTATTTTCCTTCTTTCCGTAATGCTGTTAAAAATAGTGTCCACCTCAGGGGACCTCATAAGGGTTAATGAAGATAATGCAAGAAAAACATTTCAGAGAAAGGCCGGAAGGAGATAAATGCTTGACCAATGTTTGTCTCTTCACATTTCTTATTGTGGGGTTACAACAGGGGAGTCTCCTCAGCAAAACCAGCCACCCAGCTGTGTAGTCAAGGGCTCAGCCTCATTCAAGGGCAAGTCCGGACTTTGCCCGTGTCTCCTGGGAACTTGTCTCTAAACTGCTAGGTTGTTTTCTCTGAGAAAAGGTGGCTAAAGTTGTCAAAAGTTGACATTGAGAAAAGTGCTTTTGTTTACATTGAAGGCCTTGGCCCAGCAAGATTGGGATGTAAACAGTGTGATTTAGAGTAAAAACCTTGGGCTGCTCTAACGATGTGATTTAGGATGGGGTTTTTGGTCATGTAGTATCAGCTGGGTCTCTGGAGAGTTTTGAGCCTGAGATCAGCTCTATGGACAGTCACTCACGCGTAGGCTATGGAGCCCCAGTAAAAACTCTGGACACGGAGGCCGGAGTGAGTGCCCGTGTCTGCAAGTGCTCTCTGCTGGTACAAGTGCTGGGGCCACAAAGCTGCCCGTGACGCCCTGGGAAGAGGACAACCAGAAGCTCCACCTTTCACAATTTCTTTGACGCTGCCCTGTGTACTTTTTTCCTAGGCCACTTTTAATCTGTATCCTTTAAAGAGCTGCATATACCAGGAGAAAACCATAATTTGAAAAGATACATGTACCTGCCTCAGTGTTCATTGCAGCACTGTTTACAATAGCCAGGACATGGAAGCAGCCTAGATGTCCATCAACAGAGGATGGATAAAGAAGATGTAGTTCAGATGTACAGTGGAATATTACTCAGCCATCAGAGAGAACAAAATGCCATTTGCATCAACATGAGTGGCATACTGAGTGAAGTGAGACAGAGACAAATATCATATGATATTGCTTACATGTGGAATGTACAAAATGGTACAGATGAACAAATTTACAATGAATAAATGGTACAAATTTACAACAGAAATAGAGTCACAGATGTAGAAACAATCTTATGGTTACCAAGGGGGAAGTGGGGAGGGATAAACTGTGAGATTGGGATTGACATATACATAATACTATATATATAAGGTAACTAATAAAGACCTACTATATAGCATAGGGAACTCTATTCAATACTCTGTAATGACCTAC